>PVJS01041293.1:0-18033 GCA_004027185.1 Glis glis
AGAGAGAGAGAGAGAGAGAGAGAGCTGAGGCTGCCCGCGAACCCGGATCCTCCGGTCTCCGCCTCCCAAAGTACTGGGATTACAAGTGCCCAGCCCTACCTTTTATTCTTTATTTTGAAACAGGGTCTTGCTAAGTTGCGGAAGGCCTCACTAAGTAGCTGAGGCTGGCCACGAACCCGGATCCTCTGGGATTACAAGCGTGTGCCACCACACCTGGCTGACTTGATAACAATTCAAGTGTGTCTCTTGGGCAAAAGGAAGGGCCACCACAGACAGGCTGTGATCCTTCTGATCCTCAGGAAATCATATACACATTGCCCCAAGATGCTCCTTCTAGATACAGAAAGTCAGTCTCCTTTCCGGAGCAAACAGATGCCCACAGGGGAGGAACGGGGTTGTACACCTCCACTGATGGCTGACAAAAGAGAGGGAAGAGCCGGGCATGGTGGCACATGCCTGTAATCGCAGTACTTGGGAGGCTGAAACAGAAGGATAGCAGGTTCAAGGCCAGCCTTTGCAACTTAGTGAGACCCTCAGCAACTTAGTGAGACCCTGTTTTAAAATAAAAGAATAAAATAGGGCTGGGGGTAGCTCAGAGGTAGAATGTCCCTCAGTTGAATCCCCAGTACCGAAAGAGAGAGAGAGAGAGAGAGAGAGAGAGAAAGAGAGAGAGAGAGAGAGAGAGAGAGAGATAGGTATGGCATGAAACCGCTAATTCTTAAGACTTTGAAACCCTAAACATGGACCACATGAAGGAAAAATGGAGTGATCTGTGGGAATTCCGTGCCACCCACCCTTCCTCAGGAAGTTGTTTACAGTACTGGCCATCGTTTCTTTGGCCAGGAGAGACTTAAATACTGTCCAGTGATTTATTGTTTATAGCAGGTACACTCAACAAGGTGCACATTCTTTCCCTTCTGAGCCACGGCCCGTGGATCTTCTTGTGAACTTACAGGAAGCAGCCTGTTTTGCAGAACACTCATTAAATAAATGCAAAATTTGCTGGTGGTGGCACATTCCTAGTATTTGGGAGTCTGAGACAGTAGGATTGCAGGCTCCAGGCGAGCCTGGGCAACTTAACAAGATCCCATTTATTTTTTTCTTCTTCTTTTTTTGTGGCACTGGGGATTGAACCCAGGGGCATTCTACCTGCGAACTATACCCCAACCCTATTTTATTTTAATTTCGAAAGAGGGTCTCGCTAGGTTGATGAGAGAGTCTCACTACTTGCTGAGGCTGTTCTCAAACCTGTGACCCTCCTGTCTCAGCTTCCCAAGTACTGGAATTACAAGTGTGCGCCACCAGGCCCGGCCACAAGACCCCATTTCAAAATTAAAAAAATTAAAAAGGCTGGGGGTGTAGCTCGGAGGTAAAATGTCCTTGGGTTCATTCCCTAGTACCAATTAACAAATAAATAAAAATGCACAACTCATCCAATTATTGAAGATTTTTTCCTTTTTGAGTTTCAGAGTTTTGCTACAACTCTTTTGCCCCTCCCCGTCGGGAACCTGGGGTAAGTAAGGTGTTCACGGATAAGCAGGACATTCCCAAAACTGATTTTCAGCAAATTAGCTGTTAGCACATCAGTCGTTTGGCAAAGTGGTGATTAGGCAAATGGGTCATTTGGTGAAGAGGTCATTTAGTAAATCCGCTCACCCTCCTAGAGTTCTCTGCAGTGAGCACTTTCTGGGGCTAAATGGACATTTTATTTCCGTAATTAATATTCACTCACGCCTGAATGGGGAACTTCCCGGGGACCCCAGGAGCAGCCAGAATAGCCTCTTAATAATCAGTTGATTAAAATCCCTCTGGTTTTTAATAGGATCAGAGACACAGAGGGCACCTGCTCTCCAAAACACAGCACCTGGACTCAATATCGTCACCCGAGGTCTCACTCTGTCACTAGTGCCACATACACAGTCGGTCATTCACTGGGAACAGGAGCAAGTGATCTTTGGTTTTCTTGTGACGATCATCATCGTGCACAGTGACAACCCACTCAGGTCACTTTCTGTGTGCCACTGGGGGTCCAGTGCTTTGAGGGCCCGGCAGCCAGGCCCAGTTTTCTGGGCTTGCAAACTGCATCGGTTCCACAGGGCCCAGTGCTCAGAGGAGCCCCCAGCTTGGTTCTCTTCATCAAGCCTCCTTTCCCCCTCCCCACATCTCTCCCCTGATCTCCTTCCACTAGTCTACTGGTCTCCTTCCTCATTTATCTAAAGTCCCCTTGGCTTCCTATTTTCTCTCTAGCTTCCACATATGAGAGAAAACATATGACCCTTGACTTTCTGAGCCTAGCTGATCTAACTAGTTCCATCTACTTTCCTGCAAATGACATAATTTTTTTCTTCTTTATGGCTGAGTAAAATTCCATTGTGTGTATATATACCACATTTTCATTATCCACTCATCTGTTGGTGAGAAAAAGATGGCGGATCAGAGGAGCCTGCGGCCATGTAGCAGCTCTCGGAGGGTGAAGGGGTCAGGGATGTAGCTCAGAGGTAGAATACCCCTGGGTTCAATCCCCAGTACTACCAAAATAAAAATTTTAACTGTCATACCTGTTCCTGCCACCAACTGAAGCATTATATGGTTGTGGTGCATCTCCTTCTATGTCTCAATAGTTGGAGCCCCCTGTATCCCTTATTACACTCAGCCCTGACCATACTTGAACATAGCACGTGTCTTCCACAGCAGGGGGGCTCCTGAATGCTAGAAATAGCCTAAGGAAAGTTGGGACTTTACTTAACCTTAAATTCCATTATAGAGTCCACATTTAATGTAATTTATACTTGAACTATAAAAATTTTCCATAAGTTGAAACATGATCTATAAATGCCTCTATACCCCAAGGCAACATTTTAGAAAGAAATCAATTGGTCCTTTTTTACAGAAACCATTAGCCATAGGAGAGATAAAGGAAAAACTTCAATGTACTGATTGAACTACCATGCCCACAGCATAATTTTAAAGAGGCAACCATTCCATACGGCTAAGATGCATTCGGTTATTATTACTGTGTTTCAGAAAGCCTCAAAGCTGGAACTTGGATCTTTCATACAGTTGGTGTCATAGACTCCCTCCCACAACAGGCGGGACTGCTCTTAGATATGTCCTAAAACCAGTCTTAATTTTCACTTACACCTGGACACAACACACCGGTGAGGTCCAAAGGACCTTAACAATTCCTTCAGTGCCTTGACCCTTCCAGATTCAGACCTCAGACATGTGACCTTTGTCCCTCCTGAGGACCCATGCTCTAAGACAAGGCGTCTTCTCTGTGTGCAGGTCAGTTCCGTGGCCCACAGAGGGTCCTTCCTCAACCTGCTCCTGTCTGTGGCATAAAGAGAGGCTGGACCTGCCTTGTTGATTAACATCTTAGGAGCATATCATACAGCACCACCCCACGGTGGCGCGGGCTGTATGTGACCTTTTGTTCCACACAGGCAGGACCATTGATAGCTAATATGTGTGCTAATAGCATAAGCCCAGAATTGATGGGTGTTCCTAATCCATTCCCATTGGTTTGCATTGTCTGCCACTGGCAGAGAGCTGACGAAAACAGCAAAAGCGCCGGGCGTGGTGGCGCACGCTTGTCATCCCAGTACTTGGGAGGCTGAGACCGGAGGATCCGGGTTCGCGGCCAGCCTCAGCTACTTAGTGAGGCCCTCTGCAACTTAGTAAGACCCTGTTTCAAAATAAAGAATAAAAAAAAATAGGGCTGGGGGTGTAGCTGGGAGGTAGAATGCCCCTGGGTTCAATCCCCCTTACCACAAACAAACAAACAAACAAACAAACAAACAAACAGCAAATGCAACCAGTGCCCCTGACCCAGTTCCGAAGCTAGCCTTCATCAACCCAAACCCGGCCCTGCAGTGGTGACTCAGCTGGCTGCCTGGGGACACTGCGATGAAGATTTGTGCAGCAGCTTGGACTCCCAAACAGTTCATTCTGTGTGAAAACACAGCAGTAACCACAGTGCTCTCTCTTTCTCTAAATCAATAGTGTTTGGGGAGTAGTTTTTGTTTGGTCTGATCTGTGCCTACTTGGTTCTGTGGAGGAGCAGATATGAGAGAATTCTTGTGCTCACTTATAATAAACTCCCCTCTCTTATTCTCATAGCTGTGCAGGATTCAAGAGTTTCTCATCTGAAGGAGGTAATAAGATTTAACGTCTCCTCACTGACCTCTTCTGTAAGTATATTTAAAAAATTAGCTCGGAGCCGGGCATGGTGGCCTACGCCTGTAATCCCAGTATTTTGGGAGACTGAGATGGGAGGATCATAGGTTGGAGGCTAGCCTCAGCAATTTAGCAAGACCTTGTTTCAAAATGAAAAAGAAAAAGGGCTGGGGGGGGTGTAGTTTAGGGATAGAATGCTCCTGGGTTCAATCCCTAGTACCCTCCCCCCCAATCGCTTGGGACTCTTCCAAATGGAGTTTTGTGAGAGATTTGCTAAGGTAAACATGTTAGACCTTGCACACAGAGAAAATTCCAGGGCCCTCACCTGTGGCTTGTTAGCCGCCCTGCCTTTCAACTCAATATATATTAGCTTTGAACCAAAATAATTCTTTCTCTTCCACCATCCCCAGTCCCACCTCCATATCATACCCAGGATTCCTCTCCTGGCAAGATCAAAACTCCTCCTGGAAGCTTTCATAGTTCTGTGTGCTCTCTTCAAGGAAGACATTGCTGTTGTAGGGCTATATGTATTTGTGTAATAATTGCTTCAATGACCACTTCCCCTACGAGTCCCTGGAAGGCAGGGACCACACCTGGTTTTTCCCCAGTGCCAGGCATATAGCAGGTGCTTAATAAGTACTTGGTGAATGAAAGAAAGACTTCTTGGGTGACAGACCCAAAAGCTGGGGAAGAGGGAGGATCTCAGGTTTGAGGCCAGCCTGGGCAATTTAGAGAGGTCCCTCAGCAACTTAATGAGACTCTCTTTCAAAATAAAAATAAGCCAGGCATGTTGGCCCACGCCTGTAATCCTAGTACTTAGGAGGCTGAGACAGGAGGATTGTAGGTTTATGGCCAGCCTCAGCAATTTAGTGAGGCCCTCAACTGCAACTCAGTGAGACCCTGTTTCAAAATAAAGAATAAAATAGGGCTGGGGGTGTAGCTTAGAGGCAGAATGCCCTGGGTTTAACCCCCAGCACCAACCAACCACCCAATCAATCAATCCATAAAAAATAGGGCTGGGGTGTAGCATGAAGGTGGAGCGTCCCTGAGTTCAATCTCCAGCACCCCCCAAATATATATACACATACAAGTAAATACGTATATGTATATTAACCCCTGTAATCCCCAAGGGAAGCCCAGTGAGGGCGCTATTGTTAACTTCTCTGTTTTACAGAAGAGGAAATGGAGGTACCGAGGTTGAGGAACTTACTCTGAGTCATTAGTTGCAAGTGCTGGGGCAGGTAATTGAACCCAGTCACTGTTTGGTTCCAGAGCAAAAAAATTTTTATGGTAAAAAAGTATCTATATATATATTGGAGGGAGCCTTGGCATGAAGGACAGAGTCAAGATTCTAGGTAATTGTTTAACACATCCTCTGTAGCTTTCTTGTCTTTCTTTTTTTCTTTCTTTTTTTTTTTTTTGCAGTACTGGGGATTGAACCCAGGGGCACTCCACCACTCAGCTACACCCCCAGCCCTATTTTATTTTTTATGTTAAAACACGGTCTTGCTAAATTACCACGTGCTGGCTTTGAACCTGCGATCCTTCTGTCTCAGCCTCCCAAATACTGGGATTACAGGCTTAATATTACAGCCACAGCAACTGGCTTAATTTTTTTTTAATTAATTTGAGATCGGGTCTCACGAAGTTGCTCGGCTGGCCTAAAACTTGAGATCCTCCTGCCTCAGCCTCCTGAATAGCTGGGATTACAGGCGTGCGCCACCACGCCCCACCATCACCCTTTTCAAATGAGGGAGTAACGTCCCTCACAACGTTACTTATATATTCTTGGAACAATGCCTGTTCTGGCATAAGCAGTGTGAGGCTGTGCATGGTGATAGTTGGTCTGACATGTGGCCTGTCTGCTCCCCGGCCCTGGCTAGAGAGTGCCCCCAGTGGATGGCCTCTTGTGCTCCTGAGAAGCGACAGGAAGGCCCACTTTGTCTTGCGCCTGCAGGCGGGCAGGCAGGTAGAGGGCAGTCTGGGGAAGCGGGTCCAGCGAGAGGCCCTGCTACGGCTTGGACCAGGACTGTCCGCACAGGCCTGCGTGTTGAAGGCGTGGCTGCCAGCTTGTGGCTCCTGGGGCCTTTATGGGGTGGGGCACAGCTGGAGGAAGTGACGTCATTGGGGGCGTGCCCGCGGAGGGCTATTATGCCCGCCCCTTCCGGTCTCTCTGCTTCCGTTTCCGGTCATGCTCCGCTCGCCTCTATGTTTGGCCTCGCCCAGGCTCGAAAGCAATGGCGCCAACTGTCGGTGCACCAGCACCTCCTGAACTGTGAGCCAGAACGAACCTTCCCTCTTTATAAGCTGTTTATCTCAGGGATTCTGTCACAGCGACAGAAAGCTGCCTAACACAGGCATGAGACCCTGATTTTCTGCCTGATGTTCGGTTCAGCAGGAGTTCAGACTGGTCCCAGCATCCTTTTCTCTCAAACTTGTGGGTCGGGTCGGGAATGTGCTGGTCCCACTAGATACCCCCAGTCATTCTCCAGCTGGCCAGTTACAAAGGCTGCGGGCCAGGTTTACAGAGAGACTGAGCGGCGATGGCATTTCCCCTGGGCGAGGCCTTGGCCGGGCTGCGGCCCATCAGCCCATCGCAGTGCACTGAGACGCTCGCGGGATGAGACATTCCTTAGATGATGAATAGTTGCATTTTACTGTGAATATTTCCACCAGCGCTGAAGGAGACCCCCACGAGCTTTCCCACACCTGTTAAACCCTGGCGCGGTGACAAGTCCAGGGCACACGAGCTGCTCACAGGACGATCCGCTGGGCTCCTGTGCAGCACCGAGGTCCTTCGCGCCAGACCTGGGCCGCATCTGTCCTGCGATGTTTCTAAACTTCGTTTCTGCCGTGTACTATGGGTCAGGATTAGCCAAATCCAGGCCACCTCCCTCCTGTCTCTCAATTAGCATTGATTCTAGTGTTTTCTTTGGGAGGCTTAATTATTATTTACAACAGCTTTATGGAGATATAATTCACATACCACACAAGTTTTCTGAAACATACAATTCAGTATTTGGTATATTCACACACTTGTGCAACCATCACCACAATCAATTTGAGAACATTTTCCTTACGTCAAAAGAACCCCTGTCCTACCAGCAGTCATCTTTCATCTTTTCCCAACTCCCTCCACCCTCCTCTCCTAGCAGCCACCAACCTGCTTTCTTTCTCCTTTGATTTGCCTATTCTGGAAATTTCATCTAAAGGCATTATTATATGTGGCCCTTTGTGTCTGGCTTTTTTCTATTACTGTGATGTTTTCGAGGTTCATCCAGCTGGTAGCATGTGTGGGTGCTTCCTTCCTTTTTTGGCTGCATAATATTCCACTGTACAGCTAGACTGTGTTTCTGTAATGATTGCTCTGTTGGTAGACACTGGGTCGTTTCCTACTTTGGACAATTTTGATTAATACTGCTGTGTTGCTGTGACCATTTGTGTGTAAGTTTTTATGTAACCAAGCTTGCTTAAAAATTTTTTTTTTTTGCGGCACTGGGGATTGAACCCAGGGGCATTCTACCTCCGAGCTCCACCCCCAGCCCTGCGTGCAGAATGACCAGCATGCAGGCTTGGGTCCAAACCTAAACCTTACAATTTTATCTCAAGTCATTTCTCTCTGGGTGTTGTGTCTTCTTCATTACATGGAAGGGACTAAGAGCATTTATTTTATAGGGTTGTTGGGAAGACAATGAAATAATGCCAGTTAAGTCTTTAGTGCAGTGCTGGGCTCGGTCGATGAATAAGGTTGCTGGTCATTATTCCTGGATAATGGTGACTTGGAGCAGTGTTGTTTGGGCAGGATATGGGGCAGATTTGGGGTACACAGTGTGTGATTTATAATTTATTAGTTTTTCTAGCAGTTTTCTCCCAGATCCAAGATGACTTTCTTTCTTTTTATTTGTGGTACTGGGGATGGAACCCAGGGGCATTCTACCTCCATGCTCCACCCCCAGCCCTATTTTTTATTCTTTATTTTGAAACAGGGTCTCACTAAGTAGCTGAGGCTGTCCGTGAACCCGGATCCTCCGGTCTCAGCCTCCCAAGTACTGGGATTACAAGCGTGCGCCACCACACCAGGCTGACTTTCTTTATTTTAGAATCCACTAACCCCATTAATGTTGTAACCAAGTTTGGCATACATCACAATTGGCTGACCCTGCTCACGTTTGGTAAAGTGGAAGCATTCTGGAAATTCCTTCTTCTGTGGACATTGAGGTGAGGGTGTGCACCCTTCAGCTCTTGGTAAGCAGCTTCCTCCTGTCCCCGCTGAGGCAGGAGCATCCCAATGCCAGCACAGTCCATGATATAAACCTGACCAGGTCCCCAAACCTGATGTAGTTTGACAAGAGGATCTCATGGACATTGGGCCTCCTTTTCACGGTGGTCATACCGTGGTTCAATGTGACCAAGACACTGACATGCTCCATCAGGCTGTGCCTGTCCATAGCCGGGCGTGGTGGTGCATGCCTGTAATCCCAGGATTTGGGAGGCTAGGACAGGAGGATCACAGTTTGAGGTTCTGCCTCACAGACTTAATGAGACCCTCAGTAGCTTAGTGAAACCCTGTTTCAAAATAAAAAAAATAGGGTTGGGGGTGTAGCTTGGAGGTAGAATGCCCCTGGGTTAATCCTGTGTGCGCGCGTGCGCGCACACACACACACACACACACACACACACACACACACACAGCTGTGCCTCTCCATGACTTCTACCCGACAGTCTTATCTGTTTGCAGAACTGTGGCATTCTTGTTCTGTCTCAAGCCCGAATCGGTGTCCCATGTTGTCTGGCTCTCTGTAGTATAGTTACAAAGCCAAAACCTTCCTGAGTGACACGGTTTGTGAGGACATCTGTGTCTTCCGTGCCCTCTGGGTGGGTGCAGGACCTTACCAGGGCCACTGGACGATCCCTCCTCCCCCGGGGTGGTGGAAAGATGCCGTTTTCCTGCCCTGTGAGTGCAGGAAGAAAATTCCGTTGGGCCATCTTTCCCGTCTTTCTCGCAGTAAGCAAAGCCCCGCTGGCGACACCCCTGCCCCAGTGCGGGGCGCACAGCACAGGGGGCTTTGGAGTGAGACAGTTGGACTTGATTCCTGGCTTCGCCAGGATCTCTCAGAACGTGAGACATTGTTAGTTGCATGAGGCGCTGTTCTCCTCTCTGCTACTCGGAGGACAAAGGCGGCCAAGGCAAACACAGCCCTCCAGTGCTCACAAGAGGTATCCAGCTTCAGAGATGGCCGAATGAAGGAGAGTTCCCCAGCGTAGAGGGAAATAGTGCTTCCTTAGCAATGCTGAATTTTAAAATCTTAGTGACTTAGCATTCCTACTTATCAAAGGCCAACAAGTTGAAGGGAACTTTGAGAGGATTAAATGTGGTAACTTTTTTTTTGTGGTGGTGCTAGGGATTGAACCCAGGAGCATTCTACCTCTGAGCTACACCTCCAGTCCTTTTTATTTTTTATTTTGAAACAGGGTTTCACTAAATTGCAGAGGACCTCACTAAGTTGCTGAGACTGACCATGAACCCGCGATCCTCCTGTCTCAGCGTGTGCCACTATGCCCGGTTGGGTTCATGTCTACCTTGTTGACCACCCTTTTCCGGAACTAGGATGGGCCCAGCTTGGGGCCGGTGCTCACCATTGGCTGGATGCATGTTGAATGACTGCGTAACTCTTCCTTCCTTTTGTGAGTGAAAAAACATCCTATTTTCTCTATGAACCTATGGAAATAGTTGCAAAATTCTTTCTCTTTTGGCTTCCGGTATCTTATTTGTAACCTTTACAGGTAGCACATTTTCCTTTCTGATAATAGAATTGCTATGGTTGCTTTAACTTGCAAATCCTCTAATATTTATTTATTGAATTTCTGATTGGCATCAGACCTAATTCTCAGTTTTTAGTGACGGCACTTTGTTTAACTTACATATAAATTGACTTTGCCCTGGAACATGGGGTTGACTGGAAGGACAGAACTTCTAACATTCTGTAGAACTGGCTATTTTATTATTTAGAGTACGTGGACATTGACATTACTGGGGACGCGGGCAGCTTGGAAATCCAGTGGCGTTCCTGATGTTTACACAGATGTTCCCAGCTCGAGATTATTTTCTTGTGCTGTGTTCTCAACACACACCTTCTCCAATGATATCCCAAACCATTGTCTTAGAAAACTGTGCCTTTTTTTCCAGTACTGGGGATTGAACCCAGGGGCATTCTACCTCCGAGCTACACCCTGGCCTTATTTTTTATTCTTTATTTTGAAACAGGGTTTCACTAAGTTGTGGAGGGCCTCACTAAATAGCTGAGGCTGGCCACAAACCTGCGATCCTCCTGTCTCAGCTTCCCAAGTACTAGGATTACAAGTGTGCACCACCATGCCTGGCATTTTTATTTTTAAACAGGGTCTTATTAAGTTGCAGAGGGCCTCACTAAGTAGCTAAGGCTGGCTTTGAACCTGTGATCCTCTTGTCTTAGCCTCCTAAGTACTGGGATTACAAGTGTGCGCCACCACACCCGACTAAACTATGCTTTTTCTTATTCAGTTTCCTAGGAATTTTAGGAGCCATGCTGCTCCATGAAATGAGCTCTGGAGGGACACACACACACACACACACACACACACACACACACACACCGCTTGACTCTATTGAATTGGGAGCCGTGATAATTGAAAGTGCTATTTTCAACAAATACTTCTGAGAAATAATTGGAGCACTTAATTGGATGCAAAAGAGTGGGTATTTACTAGTCTACCCTTTAATTAGCATAATCAGCGTTTGCAGCAGCAATAGCAATTGGAAAAGCGCGCGTTTTATTAGGTTTGTTTTTCTTCCTCAGCGGAGGGCTACAGTGGCGCGGCTGCTCCTCTCCAGCCGCCCCTTTCAAACAAGAGCTGATACCATGTCCAGAGTGTGGGACAGAGACAGCCAAACTCTTCGGAACCAGCAATCTGAGGAAAAGACTTGCCTGGCTTCGTGCTTTCCCTGGCCTCTTCTTGTGGGCGACAGAATTTGCGTCACAAGGCACATGTTTTGGGACGGCCCACGAACAGCCCATCAGTCGTATGTGTGGTCGAGGGGCAGCATTAGTTACTTACTCGGGGGAATGGTGGTGGGAAGAGGTGGACTCTGCTCCTGAAAGCCAGGAGTCATGGTGGGTTTTGAGAGTTCCTGCTTCTCTACGCTCCAAAGGAGACTTTAAGGGACCAGTTGGCCCAGACTCTGTGTCCCCCAACGCTGGCCCTTCCAGGGTCAGACTGCTGTTCTGAGAGCATCCAGGATGCTAATAAAACACGGCTTGGAGCCAGGCCTGGTGGCACACGCTTGTAATCCCAGTACTTGGGAGGCTGAGACAGGAGGATCGCAGGTTCACAGCCAGCCTCAGCTACTTAGTGAGGCCCTCCGCAACTTTGTGAGACCTGTTTCAAAATAAAGAATAAAAAAAAAATAGGGCTGGTGGTGTAGCTCGGAGGTAGAATGCCCCGGGTTCAATCCCCAGTAATGCAAAAAAAAAAAAAAAACCAAAAAAAACCCAAAAACCAAAAAACAAAAAAATAGGGCTGGGCTGGGGATGTAGCCTAGAGAGAGAACACTCCTGAATCTGTATAGCCAGGTGTGGTGGCACACACTTGTAATCCCAGTACTTGGGAGGCTGAGACAGGAGAATCTGATTCGAGGCCAGCCTCAGCAACTTAGTGAGACTCTCAACAACCTAGCAAGACCCTATTTCAAAAAACAAAAACAGGGCTGGGGATGTAGCTTGGAGATAGAATGCCCCTGCATTCAATCCCCAGTACACCTCCCCAAACAAAACAAAACAAAACCCCCCATAAAACCCCAATTCTGCTCCAAATGGACCCTCTGTGCCCTCGCTGTGCGTGCTGTGCTGCTGGGATGGGCGGCGTCCAGAGGCCGGGAGCCACAGACCAGAGGCGGCAGGAATCCCGTGTGCGCCGTCCGCCAGGCCACGTCAGTTCCCCTGCGTCCTGGGCGACTTGGCAGCCTCACTGTCGTTGAAGGCAAGCAGTTTCAGAGGCACCGTCTCCGTGCAGGCGTCTGGAAGAGCCTGGAGAAGAGCACAGACCGCCCCAGCAATGGAGAGGAGGCAGCTGCCCGGCTCCAGCCCCGCCTGGCACCGCAGCTCTGCCCCTGGGGAGCAGACGGGCCACAGCTTGGCTCTGATGGCACAGCTGCCCTCCTGCCGTGGCTCAAGCTGCCAGTGGCAGAACGACGAGACACAGCAGTCCGACGTCCGCTTGCCAGATGAGTGGCGCGGCAGCCATCGCCTGGCCCCGCACCAGGGCCTCTCTCTGCACAAACACTTGGGAACCTGGCCAGGAGGAAAAACGCTCTGATCATGAATTGAGCAGAAAGAAACTGAGTCCCACAAACAAGAGAAGCGACAGCAAAGGAGAAGGCTATCAGGAGCCGCGGGCCAGAGAACCACAGGAGGCAGGAGGTTGGAGAGAGCCTGGCCTCGCGCCATGAATCTAGGATGACTGCCTGGGCCTTGCTGTGCTCAGAGATCTGGGGCCCAATGTTTTGACCACAAAAGTAATAGTATGTCATGGTTAAGAGTTGCCAGTCACAGCCGGGCATGGTGGCACCTCCTGTGATTCCAGTGTTTGGGAGGCTGAGACAGGAGGAGCGCAGGTTCGAGGTCAGCCTCAGCAGTTTAGCAAGAGCCTCAGTAACTTAGTGAGACCCTGTTTCAAAGTAAAAAAATAAAACAAGGGTTGGGGGTGTAGTTTGGAGATAGAGTGCCACTGGATTTGGTCCCCAGTACCATACCTGCGCGCGCACACACACACACACACACACACAAGCACCAGTCACTGGACCCAGAGTGAGTTCAAGTCAGAGCGTTGCCTCTCAATAGCTGTGTGACTTTGAGAAGTCACCGCACACTCCGTGCCTCAGTTTACCCACCTGTTAGATAGGCACAATCATAACACCTACCTCAGAGTTGTTATAAATGAATATATGAAATCAGTGCCTGGCATGCCAGTGCCTGCTAAGTAAGTGTTATGAACCTTCCTTCCTCCCTCCCTCCCTTCTTCCTTTCCTCCCTCCCTCCCTCCCTCCTTCTCTTTCTCTCTTTCTTTCTTATACTGGGGATCGAACCCAGGGTTCAACCTCTGAGCTACATCCCCAGCCCTTTTTGTTTTTTAATTTAGAAACAAAGTCTTGCTAAGTTGCAGAGGGCCTCACTAAGTTGCTGAGGCTCGCCTCCAACCTGCGATCCTCCAGTTTCAGCCTCCCAAGTACTTGGATTACAGGTGTGTGCCACTATGCCTGGTTATGAACATTTTTTTCTTAGGAGGATAGAATTTGTTTGCCTGAAAATTTAAAAATGTGACAACAGGAAAGAATCTAGAACCCAACGGTTAGGAGGGGAGGATGAACCCGAGGTCAGCTAGGGTCATTGATAGCCACTTATGACTCTTCTAGAACGACACTGTCCAAAATGGCAGACCCGGGACACTTGTGGGATTTAGATTTGAAGAGAAATCATTTAAAGTGAAATGAAATGAAAACATTACTCCCTTGGTGTCACTAGCCGCATTTTGTAGAATGTTCTGTAGTGGCCCTGTTTCAAAATAAGAAATAAAATATGGCTGGGGGTGTAGCTTGGAGGTAGAATGCCCCTGGGCTCAATCCCCACCTTGAAAAAAAAATTTTAAAATAAAAAGTAAGCTGGGCATAGCAGCACACAAGTACAATAATCTGTACTTGGGATGCTGAGACAGGAGGATCACAGATTCGAAGCCAGCCTCAGCAACTTAGTGAGACCCTAAGCAACTGTGTGAGACCCTGTTTCAAAACAAAAAGGGCTGGGGGTATCGCTCAAAGGTAGAAAGCCCGTGGGTTTGTTCCCCAGTACAAAAAAATAAATAAATAAAAAACAAAACCAACAAACAAAAACAACAAAATCCCCCCGTATTTGGCATTTCTTTGTAAAATGTGTGCAGGATCGTGCTAGCTGCGGCTTCGGTGACAGGGGAGTCCTTAAGTCAGATGTGAAGCAGCCCGAGTGTGGTCAGGACAGGAGGTCAGAGGCGGCTGCAGGCCGAGGTGCTCAAACCCGAGGTCAGACAGGGTCATCGATAGCCCCCCGGGATTCTTTTAGAGCCACAGCGTCCAGGATGGCAGCCCCTGGCGTCTTGTGGGATTTAGACTTAAATAGAAATCGATTGAACTGAAACAAAATGAAAACCTCACTTCCAGGCTCGGGAGGGAGGCGGAGGGATCAGTGGATCTCAGATGTGTGTGTTTCCCGGCCTGGCATGAACTTCACCGGGCACTTCCAGCCGTTCACTCTGACCCAACGAGCTGGCGCTTCCTGGGCCAGGCTGGCGTGCTCTGCAGTCAGAGGCAGCCCGCCGCGTCTCATGCTGGCGTTGGACACAGGTTTAGGTTAAGGAGAGGAGCTGCGCTTCAGTGGGGCTTAGAAATTTCACAGAGAAAACTCTGAATCTTCGGGCCCTCTGCTGGCACACTTCTGGTCGGCCTCCGTTCTTCCGGGGCACGGTTCCTCTGGGTAGACACCCCGGGGCTTTAGGCTTGTTTCCCTGGAGGTGCAGTGTTGGTAGCCATGAGGGCATGGCTGGTCGCATGTTATGGTCAGATATAGAATATCAGACGGGCGCGGTGGCGCACCCTTGTAATCCCAGTACTTGGGAGGCTGAGACAGGAGGATCGCAGGTTCGTGGCCAGCCACAGCTGCTTACGCCCTCCGCAACTTAGTGAGACCCTGTTTCAAAATAAAAAATAAAATAGGGCTGGGGGTGTAGCTCAGAGGTAGAATGACCCTGGGTTCAATCCCCAGTACCACAAAAAAATAAAAAGAAAAAAAAGATATAGAATGTCCCCTGAAGAGCTCGGGGTTGATATAGTTGTCACGAGGGTTGTAATCTCATCAGCAGATAAATCCATTATCACAAGCCTTGCTTCCTCCCTCCCTCTGCTTCCTGCAGCCGCCATGCCCTGAGATCTGCAGTCCCCTGCCCCACGTGGACCGAGCCCAGAATCTCCAAGGAGACTGAGCAAATCAATCTTGCTTCCCCTAAGTTGTGTGGTCAGTCTGTTGGAGGTATAGCCACAAAAATGTTGACCGAGACACGCATCCCTCACCTGTCAGATGGGATCTGCTCCTTAGAGCAGACCTCACAGCCTGGGGAGGCCAGGGAGAAGGTCAGGCCCCAGGGTGACTGTCCCCAAGCTGCGACACTGATGGAAACTGAGGCATAGAGATTTTGCTTGAGGTCATGCAGCTGAGCTGGGCTTTGAACCATGGGAGGTTTGGTTATAGTCTGTGCTTTCGAAAATGCAGGGGAGAGCTGGGCGTGGTGGCGCATGCTTGTAATCCCAGTACTTGGGAGGCTGAGACCAGAGGATCCGAGTTTGCGGCCAGCTTCAGCTACTTAGTGAGGCCTCCACAACTTAGTGAGACCCTGTTTCAAAATAAAGAATAAAAAAATAGGGCTGGGGTGTAGCTCGGAGGTAGAATGCCCCTGGGTTTAACCCCCAGTACCGCAAAAAAAAAAAAAAATGCAGGGGAAATTGAAATAACACAAAATCAATGGTTAACATTTTAAAGTGCACACTTCAGTGACATTGAGGACAGCCACAGTGTCATGCACCTCTCACCCTTTCTAGTTCCAAGGCGTCTTCATCCTAAAAAGAAACCTGTGCCCATTAGCAGTCTCTCCTGTTTCCCCTCCTCTAGCCCTGGCCACCACTGATCTGCCTTCTGTCTGTGTGGATTTACCTGTTCTTCACATCTCCTATGTAAACGGGATCACACGATTTGTGACATTTTGTGGCTGTCTTCTTAGCATCATAATTTCAGGGTTCATCCACGCCGTAGGATGCATCAGTGTTCCATTCCTTTTCATGGCTGAATAATATTCCACGGCATGGAACTGTTTATCCATTCATCCACTGATAGACATTTGAGTTGTTTCTGTGTTTTGGCTGTTGCTGATAATGCTGCTGTGAATGGTGGTGTACAACGATCTGTTCCAGTCCTTGGGGTTACTTTTTTTGGGCTATGAGGGGAATTGCTGGGCCACATAGTAACTCTGTTTAACTCTTGGAGCAACGGCCAAAATGTTTCCTCAATGGGTGTACCATTTTCCATTCCCATCAGCAGTGTATGAGGCTTCCAATTTCTCAATGTCCCCATCCCCACTTGTTGTTTTCCATTTTAAAAACGATTGTGGCCAAGCTGGGCGTGGTGGCGCACACTTGTAATCCCAGTACTTGGGAGGCTGAGACAGGAGGATCGCAGGTTCAAAGCCAGCCTCAGCAACTTAGTGAGGCTCTCAGCAACTTAGTGAGACCCTGTTTCCAAAAAAGAAAAAAAATACGTGTAGCAGAATGCCCCTGGGTTCCAACCCCAGCCCCCCCCAAGATGGCGGCCAGCCTAGCGGTTGTGATGCGGAGTCCTGTGGTGGTTGGAATTGTGTTTCCGTAATGGCTGACGCTGTAGCATCCAGAGCCTGCCGGCTTAGGCTCTCTGTCCTGCTGCCTCCAGGGAGGAGGCTGCGAACCGTGACTGAGAATACTCTGCCAGGGGTAGGGAGAGGCCAGAGCGGGCAAGAGGCTTTTGAGCTTTACAGGTGAGTAATGGAACCCTTCTGGAATCTACTGCAAGCCCTCTCATCGCGGTGCCCGAGGTTGCTGATGGCTGAGCTAAGCTTCTAAGGACAGAAAAGGAAGTAAGCAGAAGCGCAGACAGAATTGCTTTTACCTTTTTTTTTTTTAATAACCTGCAATATCCTAGCTTCTGTTCTTTGTGATTCTTCCCACCCAGCAAAGAGCAGGTCCTGGAATTACAAGCATCTGCTATCCTTTTTTTTTTTGGTGGTTCTGTGGGGGTTTGAACCCAGGGGCATTCTACCTCTGAACTACACCCCCAGCCAACCCTTTTTATTTTGAAACAGGGTCTTGCTAGGTTTCTGAGGGCCTCCCTAAGTTGCTGAGGCTGGCTTTGAACCAACGAGCCTCCTGTCTCAGCCTCCCAAGTACTGGGATTACAGGTGTGTGCCACCATGCCTGGTTTAAACTATACTCTCTTCTTAATAAATTACCCAGACTGTGGTTTTCAGATATAGCAACCTCAGTCTTAGATATTTGGGGGCCAGAAACCCTTCTTTAGAAACTGCCTCTTTTTCTTTCATCCCCCCAACATTCTGTACCATTCCTTGGCTTGTAAGAGATGAAAACCATCGTGCCCCTCACCTGAGGTTGGGACTGGCCCCGTCTCCATGGGTTCTGATCGAACCAGGAGCGGGCACCTGTGTCACTGGGTCCTCAGAGGCCTGGTTGGGGCTGGGCTCCCATGGAGCTCCCGCCACCCACCTGGCTTCCGCCTTTCACGCCGCCTCAATCTGACGTCCTCCTCTGCTGCTGGGAGCACCCCCAAATCTGTTTTCTCTGTTAGTCTGCAAGCTTCCCGAGAGGAAGGCTGTGCCTCATTGACCCGGGTATCTTCCCTGGCACAAAGCACAGGGCTTTATCCTTTGTGGGCATTCGACAAATGGCTGTTGAATTTAACTAAACCCCCAGCCCCAGCCCCAATTGCAGATGGCTAGCTATGAGCCAGACAAGTAGGAAGCTGAAGATTTATTTCAGAGTCAATTGGGAAAAATGTTTTGGTGGAATTAAAGTAAACCTAATTATGGAGTCCATATGAATACTGTTTTGTTTTTGTACTGGGGATTGAACCCAGGGACATCCTACCTCTGAGCTACACCTCCAGCTCTTCACATTTTTTTTTTTTTTTGCGGTACCGGGGATTGAACGCAGGGGCATTCTACCTCCGCGCTACGCCCCCGGCCCTATTTTTTTTTTTT
>PVJS01041294.1:0-18031 GCA_004027185.1 Glis glis
CTCTCCCTGTCTCTCTCTCTCTCTCTCTCTCTTTCTCTCTCTACTTAGTGAGGCCCTCCCAACTTTGTGAGACCCAGTCTCAAAATAAAGTATAAAAAATAGGGCCAGGGGCGTAGCGTGGAGGTAGAACGCCCCTGCGTTCAATCCCCGGTACCGCAAAAAAAAAAAAAAAAAAGTTGCATATGCAGCCCACAGTGCATTGTACAAGTAGCAGCATTCTGTTTCCCTCCAAACTGAATCCTTCTGGATGTGGCTTCATGAAGTCAAACAAATTTTTTAGCTTCAACTAATTTGATTTCTTTGCTATCCAAATTAATGGTGGGTTCTGAGTACCAATATTGTTGTAGTTAACAGTTTTTCTTAACACAAAATTGATATATGTATGTATCATAAAATTAGGTCATTGATTAAAGTTTCAGTGAATATGTTAGTTTGACTACCATAAAGCATTTTCTTGTGATAGACAAACCTAAATTAAAAATAGATTATAGGGCACCGATTTTGAAATTTATCCTCAAAATTTTATTCATCTTTCCTGAACCTCATGTTTTCCTAGTATCACTCTATTTTATGCCTTGTTTATTATTCCAATACATTCCACTTTACTTCATGTATAGAGTTTTGATTGGGAGTGGCTCATTACTAACTTTTCCATTGCATGTTTTCACTTCTTAATAAACTCTATTTTCCCTCTTCCTGTCAATAGATTTCTTGTTTAATAGTGCCAACAAAGAGAAAATACTTAAATTCCCATCTCGATAAGGTTAGAAAGCACTTTCAATTGCGTAAGAGCAGAACTCTTATCTACACTAAATTGAATCTTGAAGTTTTTTCACAGTCACTTTACCCTCTGTCGTTGTACATGAGATCAAGCCTTTTCAATTTACTCGAAGTGACTGACTGGCTAAACACTGTGGATAGCCTCAGCATTCCCAGGGGATCTTCCTCATCCAATGCATGATTCTTCTGCCAAAAAAGTTACTAAGTGAATTGAATCTGAAATGAACTGCTGCCACATGTGACACACTTCTCTTCCATATGAGATATGACAACAAATATACTTTGGAGAGCCTTGTAGCATGTTGTTTTAAAAAAATCAGCTTATTAAAAAAGGGTTGTTATACATTTATATGTATTTAAAATTATATACAATTATATGTGTGTGTTTTTACTTATCTGTTTTCTTAATTCAAATATAGTATTCATGTTTGAATTTTCAAGCTTTTAAAGACTCTGGAGTCAATGTTTTCCATGACTAAAACTGACATTTTGATAAATGTGGATAAGGTAAACAAAGACAAATTAAGCATGTGCTTTAAATTAATATTTTTAAATCCTGATTTATAGAAAACAGATAGTATGAAAACCATTATTTCATACCTACAAATGACTAAACTTGAAGAAGTTTATATATATATATATATATATATATAGTTAGTATATACATAGTATATAGTATATATAGTTATATATATATATATATATATGTGTGTGTGTGTGTATATAGTTAGTTAGTTAATATAGTCAAATTGAAGAAGGCAAATTAAAAATGACTTTGCTACTCCTTCCTTCAACCCAATCTATTCTCTGCCCTCTCCACCCTGCTATGTCACCAGGAGGCTGCAGCCTATGGGTTGGGTCATCGGCATTTTCTGGCTTTATGTCTTCTTATTTGTGGCAGCTGAAGACACCAGCAGGAGATCTCAAGGAAGAAGAAAATATTGTTTTTCCTGCCCCCTTGCTGCTATTGGCTGTATTTTCTGGTGATGGCTACATCCCTCTACAACTCCTGGTGCTAGAGCTATGGATATTGAATGGGGAAAGGATGGGGTCGGGGCAGAGGGAGGCAGAGAAACTCGATAAGTGGAGGCATGACTAAAGATGGCATTAAGGTAATCTAATCTAATCTAATCTAACCTAACATGGACTATCTCTTAGCACATGTGGTACTCTTGTGTACCATATGGGAAATTAGGAATTAGTAAAAACCAAAAGGACTCTTTTAAATAGAGGATGGTATTTGCCAGATGTGATGGTACACAACTGTAACCACAGTATTTGGGAGGTTGAAACAGTAAGATCAAACATGAGTTTGAAGCTAGCTTCAGAAACTTAATGAGACTCAGTAATAACTGAATATTCTGAATTTTAATGTGTCTTACATTCTTATCATTATGATTCCAAGAAGTTTTTTCTATAAAAATGCATCACAGACACATTATGAAACTACATCATTATCTTATTATATATTTAGACTTATGGCTGTAAATTTTTCAGTTTCTCCTCTCTACCTCACTTTCTCTCTCTTGTTCTTACACACACACACACAAACACACACACACTAACTCACAAATACACACAATACACTAACAAATTTTTATACATAATTTCAATAATCATGCTGAAATTTTTAAACATTATTTAAAAAATCTATCTTCTTCCTTCCTCTTCGTGGTGGTGCGGGTTCCCGAGTGTGGTCTCTGTGTGGCCTCCTGCTCCGAGAGGTTAAGAACAAAAAATGTGCCTGGACTTGGCCCAGAGCCCTCTGTGTTTTTAAGCATCAGCAGATTTTGGGTTCTCTGGCCACAAGCCGCACCTGCTGGATGAAGTAGGAGCCGGCTTTGCCCTCCTCCGTGGACATTTAGTTACCTAATATAAGCGTATCTCACTGAAGGCATCCGTGGTTACTCCTTAAGAGTGCACACATTCATCTAGGGAAAAGTGTACTATCCCTGAGACTTGTGGAGAAACTGATGATGTAGAGGATTGTGCTGAGCATGTATTTCTCGCTGCCAGGAGAGCAAGGTGAGGTGAGGCACGATCCCCAAGTGGATGCCAGATTCAATGGGCAAAAGTTTGAGAAGACATGAGATATTTTCAGAAATTCAAAGTATGTTCTCCAGAGGAAGTTATAAGATGGCGACGGAATAGGAGCCCCTGAACAAGTCTGTCTCAAAATCATTTCAAAACTGCCTCAGGGGCTCAGAACAAAACAACATCGCACAGCCATAGAAGAACCAAAACTCAATATCCAGTAACCTGAGTACAACTACACAGACACAGAGTCTACCAGCTACAGAATCCCACAGAAAACTGCAATCCCATGTTGGCAGGATTGGTAAGGAGCCATCTTATCCCGGACCTTACAGCCAGGGCTAATAGCCCCCAGTGCCACCAACAAATTGGGAGGAGAAACCAGAGCAGAATTCTGTGAGTGGTGGGACCATCCCAGCAGCAGATCATGAGTACCCTTCAAAGTCTGCCCTAGCGTGGGCTCCTGCCACCGCTGTGCAACTCCTCCCCACCGCGATATGAGTCTGCGTGATCCCCAACATCCGCGCATTGGACCCCCATGCCAGCTAAGACCTGGGCACTCCCCACCCCCGAGTGCTGCCTAGGCCAGCCACTCCATCCTGTGTAACCTGGGCAGCCAGCCACGCCCTCCCGCGTGACCCGGGCGGCACCCCTGCGCCCTGCCTCGGCCAGCTGTGCCCTCCCGCGAGACCCTGGCAGCCCTCCGTGTGGCTAGACCCGACATTCCACGTGACCCAGGCGACCCTCCGTGCCCTGCCTCAGACTCTAGCACCCTCCTGCGTGACCCAGACTACCCTCTGCACCCCACCCCAGACTCCAATGCCGCCACCTGAGACCTGGGCAGCCCTCCAAGCCCCGCCTTGGAACCCCATGCCCTCTGGTGCTGCTACCTGAGACTCAGAGCCTGTGCCTCTCTCACCTACGCAGGAGCTTTGGTGCCTTACTTCAGAGCCCGGATACCCTCCAGCATTGCAACCTGAGACACGTGCGACCCTCCGTGCTGCCTCAGAGCCAGAATACACTCCAGCGCCACCACCCGAGATCCAGGAGCCCGTGCACCTTCCTGGGGCCTGCGTGCAATCCTCTGTGCTGTGCCTCAGCGCCTGTGCACCCTCAGGCACTGCCACCCAATACCCCGAGTCCACACACCCTCGGGCCAGCATGAGATACTCAGCGCCACGCATCAGAGCCCAGGCAACCTCCAGCAACACCTCCTGAGATCTGGAGCATGTGTGCACCCCTTGTGGCCCGGGCGCTCTCAGCACCTGCGCCTCAGAGACTGGATATCTTCTGGCACCGTCACCCATGCCTCGGAGCCTACATCCAACACCACGCATCAAAGTGCACCTCACGTGCCAACACCCGACCTCCGGAACCTGTGTGCCCCCCCACGCACACACACACACACTGTGCCCCATCAACCAGACGGGAGGGAACCACAGCCTGCAGGGTACTGACCCAATTGGGTCTACAGGGATCATCAAGAGGTCTTATATATAGAAAGAAAGATGATGCAGAGGCAATGGAAATACAAAATTGAAAACACTGAAAATACGAGAATGAGGAACAGTGAAGAAACAAGAAACACTCACAATGCATCAAGTGAGATTACTGATACTGACCTACAGGAAATGCAAGATGGAGAATTCAGAATTTTGATCTTCAGAATGATGAAAGTCCTCAAAGAAAGCATAGAGAAGATGAAGGAGGAAGTTGAGGCTCTAAGACAGAATTAGAAAGCAACACTGAACGAAATGGAGTCAATAAACAAATTAAATACTACAGTTGAAACCAACTCTAGTAGGCTCAACCACATGGAAAATGGGGTATCACTCCTGGAAGACAGTTCATTCAAAACTGAAAACACAGTCAATGATATACAGAAGTTATTACAACAACACACTGTGGTCATCCAAGAAAAACAGAACAAAACAAGACATCCTAATCTAAGGATAAAAGGCATCGAAGAAGGTTTAGAAGCACAGACCAAGGGTATAAGAAACTTCTTCAAAAATTAATTTCAGAGAATTTTCCGAACATAGAAAAGGATTTGGACATTCATATATAGGAAACATATAGAACACTGTTAAGACAGGACCAAAGAAGGACCTCCATACGCCACGTAATAATTAAAATGTCGAATGTAGAGGCCAAAGAAAGAATCCTAAAAGCAGCAAGAGCAAAAGAATGGGTGACATACATGAGGAAAACAATAAAAATCACCCCAGACTTCTCAAACCAAGTCAGGAATACCAGGAGGAATTGGTATGAAGTACTCTGGACCCTGGAAGAAAACAACTTCCAACCAAGACTGATATATCCAGCAAAGGTATCATTTAAAATTGATGGAGAAATAAAAATATTCCATGATAAACAAACACTTAAAGAATTCATGAGGACCAAGCCAACAATGGAGAAAGTCCTAAAAGAAATAAATCACAAAGAAGGAAAAACAAGCAATTTTCAGAACCACAAGAAAGGTGAACTCTACCAGGTAGGCAACTAAACAAGGAAATTTGTCACTACAGCAAACAGAAAATAGAACTCAAAATGACAGGAAACAAAAATAATATCTCAATAATAACATTGAATGTCAAAGGACTCAACTCCCCAATTAAAAGACATAGTCTGGCAATGTGGATTAAAATGAATAAGCCAACTATATGCTGCTTACATGAAATTCACCTTCTAGCCAAAGATACTCATATACTAAAGGTAAAAGGATGGAAAAAGATATACCATGCAAACGGAGATCGAAAACAAGCAGGGGTAGCAACACTTATATCTGGCAAAACAGATTTCAAGCTAAAACACATCAGAAGAGACAAAGCAGGTCACTTCTTACTAATAAAAGGAACAATCAAACAAGAAGATATAATAATAGTAAACATTTATGCCCAAATGTGGGGGCACCCACATTCATAAAACAAAGTCTTTAGGACATCTGGTCCCAAATAGACCCAAACATAATAATATGGGGAGACTTCAACACACCATTCACGCCACTAGATTGATCCTCCAGACAAAATATGAATAATTAATGTTCAGACCTAAAGAAAATCATAGACCAAGTGGATCTAATAGACACATACAGATTATTTCAACCAGCAACACCTAAATACACATTTTTCTCAGCTACCCATGGAACATTCTCAAAATAGACCACATACTGGGTCACAAAGCAAGCATCAGCAAATTCAAAAGATATGATATAATTCCCTGCATCTTCTCAGATCACAACGAAATGAAACTGGAAATTAACAAGAAGACTAAAAATAATCACATAAGTACATGGAGATTGAATGATACACTTCTAATGAGGAATGGATCAGAAAAGAAATAAGGGGAGAAATAAAAAAAAATTCCTGTAATTAAACAAAAATAGAGACAGGACGAACCAAAATCTATGGGACACTTTGAAGGCAGTGTTAAGAGGAAAATTTATAGCACTGAGTGCCCACATAAGAAAAACAGAAAACATCCAAATAAATAACCTAATGACACACCTCAAGGATCTTGAAAAACAGGAACATTCGAATCTCAAAGCCAGTAGGAGGCAGGAGATAACTAAAATCAGAGCAGAAATTAATGAAATAGAGAATAAAAAATATACAAAGAATCAATAAAACAAGAAGCTGGTTCTTTGAGAAGATTAACAAGATTGACAAACCACTAGCTAATCTAACCAAAAGAAGGAGAGAATCAACCCAAATTACCAAAATCAGAAGTGAAAAAGGGGACATCACCACAGATAGGGGAGAAATCCAGAATATCATAAGAAACTACTTTGAAAACTTATATTCCAATAAAGTGGAAAACATGGAAGAAATCAAAAGATTTCTAGACACATACAACTTACCTAAATTGAACCAAGAAGATATAGAAAACCTGAATCAACCAATAGCAAGCACAGAGACAGAAACAGCAATAAAAAGTCTTCCATCAAAGAAAAGCCAATGTCCAGATGGTTTTCCAGCTGAATTCTACAAAACCTTCACAGATGAACTAAAACCAATACTTCACAAGCTATTCCATGAAATTGAAAGAGACGGAATTCTTCCAAATTCCTATTATGAGGCCAACATCACATTAATACCAAAGACAAATAAAGATACCTCAAGAAAAGAGAATTACAGATCAATATCATTAATGAACATAGATGCAAAAATTCTAAATGAAATACTAGCCATGTGCATTCAAAACCATATTGAGAAAATTGTACACCATGACCAAGTTGCTTTCATCTCAGTAAAGCAAGGCTGGTTCAACATTCACAAAACAATACACATTATTCACCATATAAATTGAACTAAAAACAAGAATCACATGATCATTTCAATCGATGCAGAAAAAGCATTTGACAAAATTCAACATCCATCCATGTTAAGAACTCTACAGAAAATTGTAATAGAAGGAATAAATCTCAACATCATTAAGTCAATATATAAGAAACCCAATTTCCCCCATATTGAATGGGGGAAAATTGCATGAATTCCCATTAAAAACAGGAACAAGACAAGGATACACACTATCACCACTCCTATTCAATATAGTCCTTGAACCTCTTGCCAGAGTAATAAGACAAGAGAAAGATACCATAGGAATTCAAATAGGAAAAGAAGAATTAAAATTATCTTTATTTGCAGATGATATGCTCCTATATCTAGAAGACCCAGAGAACTCAACCAAAAATCTACTAGAGCTGATTAACAAATTCAGCAAAGTAGCTGGATATAAGATCAACCTAAAAAAATCAGTAGCTTTCCTATATGCCAACCATGAATCCATTGAGAAATCCAGAAAACAATTCCATTCACAATAACTTCAAAACCAATCAAATACCTAGGAATAAACTTAACCAAAGAGGTAAAAGACTTCTACAATGAAAACTATAGAACACTGAAGAAAGAAATCGAGGAAGATCTTAGAAGATGGAAAGATCTCCCCTGCTCTTAGATAGGCAGAATAAATATTATCAAGATGGCCATTCTGCCAAAAATGATCTACAGCATCAATGGAATCCCTATCAAAATACCAGCATCATTTTTCACAGATCTAGAAAAATCAGTCATTAACTTTATATGGAGAAACAAAAGACCCAAATAGCCAAAGCAATTCTCAGCAATAAGAACAATGCAGGAGGCATCACAATTCCTGACTTCAAATTGTACTACAGAGAGCCAGGTGTGGTGGTGCATGCTTGTAATCCCAGTACTTGGGAGGCAGAGACCGAAGGGGATCTGGGTTCACGGCCAGCCTCAGCTACTTAGTGAGGCCCTCCGCAACTTCATGAGACCCGGTTTCAAAATAAAGGGTAAAAAAATAGGGCCAGGGGTATAGCTTGGAGATAGAACGCCCATGGGTTCAATCCCCAATACCGCAAAAAAAGTACTACAGAGCTATAGTAATAAAATCAGCATGGTATTGGCAGAAAAACAGATACATAGACCAGTGAAACAGAGTAGAAGATACAGAAATGAGTTCACAAATTTCTAGTCAATTGATTTTCGACAAAGGTGCTAAACATATATGTTGAAGAAAGGACATCTTTTCAGCAAATGGTGCTGGGAAAACTGGTTATCTACCAGTAGAAAAATGGAACTAAATCCTTACCTCTCACACTGCACAAGAGTCAACTAGAGATGGATCAAAGACCTGGAAGTTAAACCAGAGTCTGTGAAATTATTGGAAGACATAGGTTCAACACTCTAACATATAGGCACAGGTAGAAACTTCCTCAACAATACCTCCAAAGCACAGGAAATTAAAACAAGAATTAATAAGTGGGATAGCATTAAACTACAAAGCTCCTGCTCATCAAAGGAAACCATCAAGAACTTAAAGAGAAAGCCTATGGAATGGGAGAAGATCTTTGCAAGCTATCCCTCTGACAGAAGTCTAATATCTAGGATATACAAAGAACTTAAAAGACTTTACACTTTACACTAAGAAAACAAATAATCTGATCAAGAAGTGGGCAACTGAAATGAATAGACACTTCACGAAAGAAGAGATACAAATGGCCAATAGATACATGAAAAAATGTTCAACATCTTTAGCAATCAGGGAGATGCAAATCAAAACTACTCTACGATTTCACCTAACCCCATTTAGAATGGCAATCATTAAGAAGTCAAACAACAACTGTTGGTGAAGATGTGGGGAAATTGGGACTCTTCTACACTGTTGGTGGGATTGCAAACTAGTTCAACCACTATGAAGATCATTGTGGAGATTCCTCAGAAAACATATGATCCAGCTATACCACTACTGAGCATCATATCAAAGGGATCAAAGCTAGAAAACTACAGTAATATATGCATACCCATGTTCATAGCAGCACAATTCACAGTGGCCAAATTATGGAACCAACCTAGGTGTCCATCAACAGATGAGTGGATTACAAAATTGTGGGAAATACACACAATGGAATTCTACTCAGCAATAAAGAAGAACAAAATAACAGCATTTGCAAGGAAATGGAAGGATCTGGAGAACATTATGTTAAGTGAGATTAGTCATTCACAAAAAAAGAAGGGACATATGTTTTCATTAGTATGTGCAACCCAGGGAGTAGTGGGGACACACAAGGGACTCTGGTTGATAATGGAGAATCCTCAATGGGGAAAGGGAAGGGGTACAAGGGAAGGGGAAGGGCAAAAAAGAAGTGAATCAGTGGAATTACTATCATAAACAATATGTACATGTGAGAATATACCAACATCATTCTCAGTACTTCATATGAGTGGGGGGAGGTGGGAGGGACACTAAGAGCTGTGTGCATGTATGTTAACATCAAATAGGTATTCATTGTGATGTGAGATTCCAATGCACCAATAAAAGCATGTTAAAAAAATCTATCTTAAAATGATTTGGGTTTATTATTCTTTATTGTTTAGGGAATAATTTCTGCTTTGCTCAGAATTAAGATGAACAAATTATTGATAAAAGTTGTTCAGAATAACAAGGCCTTATTCTTTGACTATGGCTTTAAGTTCCCTCTGATTTCTCTAGTATTTTGTAAAGGGCAGGCAATTCTATTTAAAACCTATGTATTTATTCAAATTTTCCATTCTGTACATATGATTTACCAGCTGTGAAATAAAAAAAGAGTTGGGAAAACTGAAACAAAATACTAATTATTAACAGTGTCTTATAAAGTCTCCTTTTTTATGCTTAGCCAGTGCTTGTGTACAGGACTTCCCAGTGTTTTATATCGGTATATGTTATGGTTTGGGTTTTGAATGTTTACCCAATAGCTTATGTGTTGAAACCACATCCTGATGCATTAAGGATCAGAGATGGGGCATGCTGGAGGTGAGGGACTGGGGGTTTGACCTTGGTGACTATATATGTCCCTGGATGCTTCCTGTCTTGCTCTCTGCTTCCAGCCATCATGACTAAGAGTGTTTTTTCTCCACCTTGTGCTCTGCTACTGTATTTTCTGCCTTGGAGTTGGCTGACTGTGGACTGAACCTCTAAAACTGTGAGCCAAATAAGGCTTTCTTCATCTAAGTTGTGCTTGTCAGGTATTTTGGTCACAGCAATGGAAAAGTTAACTAAAACAGTATATTATAATACATCAGGTCCTCTTATTTAGGGGTGCAATGACCTGTAAAGAATACATCAATGGAGATGGGTCTCTTGAAATTGAATATACAAAGTTGTAGTTTTGATTATATGAATGTGTTTAAGAATAACCCTTGTTAATTCCAAGAGATGACATGTAATTAAAAATAAGGTGAAGAACCACACTTTGGAAGGAATGAATAAACTAGTATATATGTGATAACTGAGGAACACAGCTCTCGACAGATATAGTTTCCTTAAAACAGCCTTTTTTCTCAACATTAATGTACTTTTTGCCTTCTCTTCCACATTATTTCTGTGTTTACTCTAACATAATAAATGTTTTTAATTACAACTTGGAAGTTCTTGGGTGAACCTCTGTTATTTGTCTCAATTAAGGCAAACAATTTCTGTTTCCTTCCCAGTTCTTTAAAAGAATGGCTCACTGTTGGTCTCTTTCCAGTTCTCTGGCACCCTACTGACCTGTGGGAGATTATCAAATTCTTCATAGTGCTCTAGGGCTCCTGGGTGTATGAGATAAGGTCTGCACCATATTAATTCAGAGTTTCTGGCTTCCTTAATATCTAGGGGTTGTGTGTGTGTGTGTGTGTGTGTGTGTGTGTACAAATTATTTTCTATTATTTTGTTCTCACTCCCAGTTAATGTGATAAAAATATCTATCTAATTCACTTATAGATATACATTTTAAAATATATTTAGAAATCTGATCATTTTCTCTAACACATTCCTTCCTTGGAAGATTACTTAATGAACTATTTGAATGTTATGGGAAAATGATAATTGGCCTTTCCTTCAGTTCACTTTCAAAATATTTATAAGTAGCTTCCTATATCAGACAGTGACCACAATGTGGAAACACAGAGTTAAATAAAACACAGTACATGACTTGAAGAAACAAACTGTCTAGAAAGGGAAATTGGCATGGAATCAAATAATAAGCATACTGGCATAGCTAATGGTACATTCTTTATCCTGATTTTTACTTTGTCCTCTTTGAAACTTCTTTTTTGTCTGTTTAGAGTGACTCTCTTTGGGGAGAAAGTTTCTCTCCTATTTATCTATAGTGGGAGGATTTCAGCAACCCAATTTCTAATATGTGGTCTCCTTTTTTTTAATATAATGTTTGGACCAAGTTTGGACAACTGACTCATATAGGTTGTCTCTTGCAAGTTGTGAGAACTGCAAAATTCAGAAATGACTGTGAGAGGCTGCTTATGATAGAACTGTATTGTATTAACTTGGAAGCAGTAATTTATGCTCAAAAGAGGAGAAATGAGAAAGAAAGTGTTCACAGATTTTTCACTTCCACTGTTTAATTCCACTCACCAATAGGCAGTAAGTCTCTGGCATCAGATATTCCTCCTCATCCTGTTTTGTGATCACAGGCAAGAAATTTAACTTTCTATACCTTATTCTCCTCATCTACAAACAACAGAGGACATTGCTATGAGTCTATAACTCATAGTAATGCCATATATTACAATAATCATAATAACTTATCATGATAGTAATACTGTTAAATGACCTAATATATCTAGAGTGTTTACAGCAGAACCTGGAATAATATAAACATTTGATAAATGTGAGCTGATATTTGTTTTGCCCTTCCCTTTGGATTGCATGAGATAACTTTCCATTATTAAAATAAAATCCCTGTATTAATTACTTGCATTAGTTCTATTATAAAAATTATAAAAATTATCCTGTCCATAGAGTTGGATTTTGGCATTAGTGTTTTTACTTTAAGAGATGTATTTGTAGACATTCTGTCTAGGTGGAGAAAATTAATCTTGGCAAAACTCTTCTGTATATTCCATTTTTCTCTTTATTAAATTCAAGTACTAATAACTATTGGGTAAGATTATTTGGGGATTAAATGATTTAAAGTGCCTATCATCTGGCAGATTATAAGTAAATATCTATAATATATAATGATGTCATATTTATAATTTATGTAGATTTATTATCACTTTTTCAATATTTATTATTAGCTGGTTAATTTACCTTATTATTATCTGATTTGCCAAAATTTGAGCTTTTTCATTTAGAAATTAGAGAATGGTTCTGTCTGGTATCTTTTAGCTAATAGTTTTATGTCTCAAAAGTAAAAATTGCAATAAAATAGTGAAGTAATTTTATTCATTATGAGTACCAAATGTCTGATAATTTAGCCAATTTTTTAAGGATGACAGAATAGGACTGAATATTGATAATTATTTAATCATTTACTTCCAGTTTCTATTCTTAATACATTTCCACTTCAATATCTATTAGATACTAGCAATTGTTCTTAAAATTTCAAACTTGAAAAAGAGAATTAAGACATTATGGTAATCAAACAGGCATTAAAATAGTTTCTATATTCTCTACATTTGTTAGATTCTTCTCTTAACTCTACTTTGTTGTACTAATTTTATTCTTTTAGTTGCATACTTATATTCAAGATCATATTGTTTTATTTGGTACTAAATCGACACCTGAATTACCATATATTAAAGTCTAATTTTATCATTTATCTTTATAAAATGACTTGTAGTTTTTATTAAATGCATCACAAAAGTAAAAAAAAAAAACCAAATTTAATAGAAGCCCCTGTACTCACAAGCCACAATCAGTGCATCCAAAAATTACTCTTCTATAAAATAAATAAGAAATATTCTATGATTTACAAATATAAAATGCCCATAATCATAAAATAGTGACAAACAAAAGCTTCTTTGGTAAGAAATATGCTGCCAAAATACCCTGGATAGCTGCGTATTCAAAACCAAAATGGTGGCCATTTTGGAGAGAAAATGGTGTCCTGGAGGATCCAGTGCATACTCTAGGCTGCTCTCCTAGATCAAATCACATCAACAGTTGTGTGGCTCCCTGAGGAGGTGAGGGGGTATAGAAAAGTGCTGGAGCAGCCGGGTGTGGTGGTGCACACTTGTAATCCCAGTACTTTGGGAGACGGAGACTGGAGGATCCGGGTTCGCGGCCAGCCTCAGTGCGCATGCACGCGGGCTTTCTCTTTCTCCTCTCTCTCTCTCTCTCTCTCTCTCTTTCTCTCTCTAGTGAGGCCCTCCGCAACTTCATGAGACCCAGTTTCAAAATAAAGCATAAAAAATAGGGCCGGGGGCGTAGTGCAGAGGTAGAACGCCCCTGCATTCAATCCCCGGTACCGAAAAAAAAAAAAAAAAAGAAAAGTGCTGGAGCGCAAACCAGAAAGTCAGTGACCAGGTAAAACCCCCAAATATTGGATTTTAGAATAATAAGATAATTATATAAAAAAAGAGACTACACCCGCCTGGGCATGGTGGCTCGGTGTGCTCTGAAGAGGAGGGGAAACTTTCCTGTGGCAAAGTAAAAGAAAAAAATCTTAGTAATTTCAAGCAATGCAGACAGCAATGGGGCAGTAGCAGTCTAAGCAGAAAGAGGCCTGAATCCTGTGCAGGGAGTCATCGTGGGAGAAGAAATTCCTTGCACTTTTCTGTGCATTCAGTGAGAGCCTGGAAGGGGAACCCTATTAAAAAGGACTTCCTTGTCTAGACTTTCTGCATGGGAGCTCAGAAATCACTGGGTTTTTGTTTGTTTGTTTGTTTGCTTGCTTGCTTGTTTGTTTTCATGTCCATAAGATCCAATGGCTACTTTTCACCGGGTCAACAGGCCCCTGCCCTAAGAGGCAATCATGGCTTGGGAGTGAAATTGTGACACCAACACTCAGGAACTCTGGGATCCCCAGGCGGCCAGATTGCTGGTCTGTGGATCTGCAAAATGGAGGAAGGTAGAGCATGCACCTTTTGAAATTTGCTGTATAAACTGTGACAAGAAACTAGAACGGCTGGCTGTGGATGCAGGATGAGGCTGGATACAGGAGTGCCATGACTGAGTCTGGTAGAAAACATGTTGCCTGCAATACCTTGCCCAGCCCAGATGCCCCTTGGCCAGCCACCACTCCCAGCCTCAAAGTTGTTTACTGAATTTGCCACTATGACTTCAACACTAGACCCTCACCCCAACAGATGGGCAGAAGGTCTTGGGGGTTGGGGTGCAGTGCGATGGAGATTAGCACACTAGCTCTGCAGGTGAGTGGTGTGACCTGGCAGATTCTACTATAGCCCCCCCATTCCCCTCCCCAGGTACAAAATCCAGAGCTATTGAGGGTGAAGTTAGTTCTGCAGTGGACAAGGAGGGCACTTGCTTGTGGGCAAAGTGGGAGGAGCCCAGCATAAAACTCGTCTAACAGGATTGACCTGTTTAGTTGGAAATGAGAAAGAACAAACCGAACTTTAACCATGTTCAATAACCTCCCCTTAGCTGATGGATTCTGAAATTGAAGTCTGGAAAGAAATAGCTTCACTTTAATTAAATCAGAGGAGCAATCTTAACTGTTTTTTTGTTTGCTCTTGTTTTCAATTTTTTTTGGTATAAGTTGTTTTATTCTGTTTTTCCTCATTGTTTTTTATCATGTTTCTACCAAATTTGATATATTTTTTCAATTAATTAGATTTTTCTCTCTTCTTTTTTCATTTTCCCTTTCTCTTCTTTCTTCTTATTTTCCTTATTTTCTTATTTTTCCTCCCTATTCCATTTTTTTTATTTCTGTCTATATATTTTGACAATAAGTATACTAAAATTAAGGCCTAATTTTTCTTGTACACAAAGCAAAATATATAATTTAAATGCACTTATTATTTAAAAACAAGTAGGTCACCTCGGCAGCCTTTGTGCCCGCCCCAGGACTCGGCTTCACCTTGGCAGCCTCTGCGCCAGGTACCAGACCCCAGTGTCCCTGAGTGTCACCTCGGCAGCCTCTGCGCCTGCCCTGGGCCTCGGATTCACCCTTCCCCCCCCCCCCCCGTGTCACCTCAGCGGACTCTGCGCCAGCCCTAGGCCTCAGCATCACCCCGGCAGCCTCTGTGCTCACCTCAGGCCTCAGCATCACCTCGGCGGCCTCTGTGCCAGGTACCAGACCCCGGCGTCCCCGCGCGTCACCTCTGCATCCTCTGCGCCCGTCCCAGGCTTCGGCGTCACCTCGGCGACCTCTGAGCCAGGTACCAGACATCGGTGTCCCCCGCGCATCATCTCAGCAGCCTCTGCACACGCCCTGGGCCTAGGCACCCGCCCCGCATCACCGGTCCCTCCAGCCCAGCCTCAGACTCTAGTGACATCCTGCACGTCCCGGGCGGCCTTCCGTGCCCTGCCTTGGACTCCGGCACAGTCACCAGAGACCAAGAGTCTGCACCTCTCTCCCCCATGCAGGAGCCTCTGTGCCACGCTTCAGAGCCCAGATAGCCTCTGGCGTGGCCACCCAAGACCCACGTGACTCTCCGGGTTGTCTCTGAGTCAGAACACGCCCCAGCGCTGACACCTGAGATCTAGGAGCACCTGCTCCCACCTGGCACCCACGCGAGATCCTCTGTGCCGCGCCACAGATCCTGTGCACCCTTAGACACCGCTACTCCATACCTGGAGCCTGCACCTCCCACGGGCCTGTTCGAAATCCTCAGCACAGTGCATCAGAGACCGGGCAACCTCTGGTGACATTGCCCAAGGGTCCCGGAAGATGTGTGCATCCCTAGGGGCCCAGGCGACCCCCAGCACCTGCGCCTCAGAAACAGGGCACCTTCCACCACCATCACCCGTGCCTCAGTGCCTGTACCCAACACTGCGCCTCCAAGTACTCCTCACGTGACAACACCCAAGCTCCGGACCCTGTGTACCCCTCCACACACAATACCATGCCCCAGCCACCTGGACAAGAGGAATCCATAGCCTGCAGCATACTGACCCAATTGGGACTATAGGAGCCATCAAGAGGTCTCATACACAGAAAGGAAAATGATGCAGAGGCAACAGAAACACAAAATGGAAAACACTGAAAATGCAAGAATGAAGAACAGTGAGGAAACAAGAAACACCCACAATGCATCAACAAGTGAGATCACTGACTCTGACCTGCAGGAAATGCAAGACGGAGAATTCCAAATTTTGATCTTCAGATCGATGAAAGGCCTCAAAGTAAGTGTAGAGGAGATGAAGGAGGAAGTTGAGGCTCTAAGGAAGAATCAGAAAGAAACTCTGAACGAAATGAAGGAATCAATAAATGAATTAAAGACTGCAATAGAAACCAATGCTAGTAGGCTTGACCACATGGAAAATAGGGTATCGCTCCTGGAAGACAGCTCATTCAAAACTGACAACACAGTCAATGATATACAGAAGATATTACAACAACACACCCTGGCCATTCAAGAAATACTGGATAATGCAAGGTGTCCTAATCTAAGGAAAAAAGACATTGAAGAAGGTTTAGAAGCACAGACCAAGAGTATAAGAAACCTCTTCAAAGAAATAATTTCAGAGAATTTTCTGAACATAGAGAAAGATTTGGACATACACATACAGGAGACATATAGAACACCGTTAAGACAGGACCAAAGAAGGACCTCCCTTCGCCATATGATAATTAAAATGACTAACATAGAGGCCAAAGAAAGAATCCTAAAAGCAACAAGAACAAAAGAACGGGTGACACACAGGGGCAAAAAAATAAAAATCACCCCAGACTTCTCAACTCAAGTTAGGAATGCCAGGAGGGATTGGTGCGAAGTACTCTGGACCCTGGAAGAAAACAACTTCCAACCAAGACTGAAATATCCAGCAAAGCTATCATTTGAAATTGATGGAGAAATAAAAATGTTCCAGGATAAACGAACATTTATAGAATTCATGAGGACCAAGCCAACACTAGAGAAAATCCTGAAAGAAATAAACCACAAAGAAGGAAAAACAAGCAATCTTCAGAACCACAGGAGAGGTGAACTCCACCAGGTAAGCAACTAAACAAGGAGATTTGTCACCAGAGCAAATAGAAAATAAAACTCAAAATGATAGGAAACAAAAATCATTTCTCTATAATAACATTGAATGTCAAAGGACTCAACTCCCCAATTAAAAGGCATAGACTGGCAATGTGGATCAAAAAGCTTAACCCAAGTATATGCTGTCTCCAAGAAACTCACCTTCTAGCCAAAAATACTCATATGGAAAAGGTAAAAGGATGGAAAAAGATATACCATTCAAATGGAGATAAAAAACAAGCAGGGGTAGCAATGCTTATATCACACAAAACATACTTTAAGCTAAAACACATCTGAAGAGACAAAGAGGGTCACTTCTTATTAATAAAAGGAACAATCCAACAAGAAGATATAAAAATAGTAAACATTTATGCCCCAAATGTGGGTGCACCCACATTCATAAAACAAAGTCTTCGGGATATCAGGTCCCAAATAGACCCAAACACAATAATATTGGGAGACTTCAACACATCACTTACGCCACTAGATCGATCTTCTGGACAAAAGATGAATAAAGATTGCTCAGACCTAAAGAAAACTATAGACCAAATGGATCTAATAGACACATACAGACTATTTCAAACAACAACACCTGAATACACATTTTTCTCAGCTGCCCACGGAACATTCTCCAAAATAGACCACATACTGGGTCACAAAGCAAGCACCAGCAAATTCAAAAGATGTGATATAATTTCCTGCATCTTCTCAGATCACAATGGATTGAAACTGGAAATTAACAACAGGAAGACAAAAAGTAATCACATAAGTACATGGAGACT
>PVJS01041295.1:0-18029 GCA_004027185.1 Glis glis
TTGGTATCTGTAGCATGAAACAAGAAGTAGCTCCTTTATCTTTGTTCCTAGTCACAGAACCTTCCCTACTCACCTTGGTTTTCTTCTGAAGCTAGTGGTCAAAGCTATAAAGAAATTAATAAAGTGAAACCTTGCTGATTGGCTTGATTTCATGTGAATCATGAAAAGAAGAGCTGTATAAAAACCAAGTTACTAAATGCTGTGGGATACAGCCTGAGTTTAGTTCTGTTGATCTAATTTACAAGGATATTTTTTGGAGGGGTGGACCTTAGGCAGGGAAATGATTTCTTGCTTGCTTTTCCCTGTTGACAGGTTTTCTGACCTCAGAGAATGACCTCCTCTAGTTGATTTCTACATAGTGTAAACAAATATTGATAAGCCAGGTGTAGTGGTACATGCCTGTAATCCCACTGTTTAGAAGATTGAAATAGAAGGGTCACAGGTTCCAGGACAGCCTCAGCAACCTAGCAAGACCCTGTTTCAAAACAACAAAACATATAAAAAGTCTGGGGGTATAGCTTGGAGGTAGAATGCCCCTGAGTTCAATCCCTAGTACCACAAAAGAGAATGAGAGAGAAAGAGGGCTATATTGATAAGTGTGATGTTGTCAACAAAGACTGGCAAGTTTCAGATTACTGAACATGACCACAAAAATACACAATTCTATAAGTTACTTATTATAACTTATACAGCTCTTTAGATCAGAGTATAGAAATTAAAAATAGGATTTAGATTTTGATACTGGTTGATTATTGTGATCCTTTCTGTTTTAGTCAACATTCACACTGCTATGATTCAAAATACCTGCTGACCACAATTTAAAGGAAGAAAGATTTACTTACTCCCAGTCCTGGAGGTTTCAGTCCATGTTAGGCCCAGTCACATCTGCAAAGCTCAGGGCATGGTGGTGGGAAACAGATAGAGCATATCCCATGGGCATATATATAGCCCCAAAGGACAGCCCAGTGACCTACCTCCTCCAGCCACACCATACCTGCCTGTGCTTCCATGCAATAAATATATTAATCCATCAATGGATTTATCTTTATGAACCCTTATGGTTGAATTATATCACCTCTGGACATCAATACATGAGCTCTTGCAAGGGACATTCTATATCTAAACTGTAACACTTTCTTATCAAGATATAATATCCAGCCAGTAAATAACTATTTGTGGTATGAAATTTGACTTAAAATATTTTAGGTAATATGACATAAAAGTTGTACCTAATGGCTCTTTTTAGGAATCATATTGGAAATGCTATTATTTTCCTTTTTTAACTTCTTCTTGACATACTTTTGAATTAAAAAAAACCTCACCTTTTATATGACATTGAAATCTGGGCATGGTGACACATGCCTGTAATCCTAACTACTTGGGAGGCTGAGGCTAGAGGATTGCAAGTTTGAGGCCAGCCTGGATAACATAGCAAAACTATGTCTCAGATAATAATAAAATGGGCAATTTTGCCCTCGTATGTTCAACGTGGCAATTCTAGTCCAAGAAACTGATAGGAGTACAGAATGGACTCCCCCTGAATAATTGGCATTGTGAGAAATTGGCACTCTGAGAAAAAAATATTAATTTGTGATTCCATTTATTTCAAATGTTTGCCTTCTAAGAAATAAAGTATTTTAGTTAGTAGCTAACTCCACTGAATGTATTTATACTTGACTTTTCTAGATTAAACATTTAAGCACAGGTGAAATGGACTTTAGTCATAGCTTTTCGTGTTATTTTGAACATGTTTTGCTATTTGTGCTGCAGTATATTTGGGGTGTGCCTGTTGTTTTTCACATTGTGTTCAGAGAGCATTTGTTTTAGAGAAGTAATATTCACTTATTTCACCCTCTAAAAATGCCTGACATCTTGTTAATTACTAAATTCAAGGGGGGAAATGTTAATAGTGGTGGTTATCAAACTTTTGAACATGCCTCAGAATCATCTGGAGGATTTGTGAACTCACAAGTCACTGGGCCTTCATTTAGAGCTTCTCATACAGTAGGTTGGATGAGGCCCAAGAGTTTGCATTTCCAATAAGCACCAAAATGGTGATAGTAGTTGGCGATGGTGGGCGGGGACCTCACTTTGAGAATTACTGTGTTCTACCATGATATCCAGAATGGCTGAACACATGCTTACCATGTATATTCATTGTCTATAGTTGCTGTAACAAATTACCACAAACATAGTGGGTCAAAACAACAAAATGTGTATTCTTAAGATTCTGGAGGCCAGAAGTCACATTTCAGTTTTTCTGGACTGAAGTTAAGGTACTGGCAGGCTGTGAGGGGAGAATTCATCCCCTTGCCTTTATTATCCCCCAGCAGCCACCTATATCCCTTGGCTTATGGCCCTTCTTCTGTCTTCAAAATGCATCACTCCAATCTCACAGTTTTATCACCTTCTCTTTTGTAGTCAAAACTCCCTCTGTTTCCCTCTTATAAACCAGAATAATTTCTCTAGCTCAAGGTCCTTAACTTAAGCACATTTGCAAAATTCCTTTTGCCAAAGAAGGTAACATTCCCACATTCTGGGATTACAATGTAGATATCTTTGGGGTCATTATTGAGCCTACCATACCATGAAAATTCCATATTCGTCTCTCCTGATCTCTCAGAAGGCATGCGCTGAATATCCAGAAGGAAATACCACTTGGTACATTTAAAGTTTCTTTTACTGACTTGGAGAGGATTTGTAGGTAGTAACATACCTGTATCTCTGCAATAAATGTTCACAAATACAATGCAGAAAAAAAAATTAAATTTTATAAAAATTTTGATCTTACTAAGAACTGATATAGCATAAACATTTTTCTACCAAAGGATCACATATTCCTTATACTTAAAGAGTTTATGGGTTGATAGAAGGTATATCTTGCTCACAAGTATATTTGACATCTGCTAGCACATGATAAGTACTGCAATGGTACTTACACTAGACCTCCAGGATCAGAGAAGGGGAATTTTGGACAGAATGCTCAGAAAAGTCTGAACTGAAGATGTGGCATTGAGAATGAACAATGAAAGATGCTTCTGCAGATGAAGATGAATAAGGGAAGGAAAGAGGAAGAACAGTGCTAGGGAAAAATAGAAAGTGGTAATGCTAGAACTTAGAGGGTTGTGTCTGGGAACCAGGGAAGAGAGGAAGCAGCAAGTGTGAAAATAATGAAAGGCAAGTGGGACTGTGGGCACTGCAGCTTCTGTTTAGTGGGGAAAGAATGAAGAGGTAGTGGACATTGAACCAGAGCTGGGCAAAAGCTAGCTCAGTGCAATGTGAGGAATGAATCAGAAGTAGCAAAACCTGTAGGCAAGGAGACCTGTGTTGGCCGGACAACAGCCCTGGCAACAGTGTCCTGTGGCACTGGCCCGCTTGTGGGTGAAAACTGGTTCTTGCAAGCCAGGTGTGGATAAGTTTGCCCAGGGAAGGTTGGCAGAACACCAGTTTCAAACAGGCAAACCATGCGCTGCTTGTTAGGAAGACTTAGGCCCTGGAGAGGTAAGGTTGAACATTAAAAGAGAGAAGAAAGGAGGCAGGCAGAATGTTCTCAGTATATTAAAAGTAACTTCTCAAAGGGGATAAAAGAGAAAGAAAAAGACTTTTCATTTTTCTTCTAGAAGAATGACTACTATTAACTGGCAAAAATGTGTCTATTTCCTTGCCGATCTTTTCTAACTGGGGTAAAAAAGCACTTTTTATTCCAGAGACCGACACATTTCAGTGAAGACAATGAATACCCAAGTGGGATGGGGCGGCTTCTTCCTTTGCTTTTTTTTTTTTTTTTTTGCGCTGCTGGGGATGGAACTCAGGACTTCCCACATGCTAAGCAAGTGCTCTACCACTGCAACTGTAGCCCTTTATTTTGTGCTGTTTTAAAAAATTATACTTAAGCTGGGTGTGGTCATGCATGCCTGTAATCCCAGTACTTGGGAGGCTGAGACAAGAGGATCACAGGTTCGAGGCTAGCATGAGGTAACTAAAGAGACCCTGTTTCAAAATAAAATTTTTTTCAAAGAGGCTAGGGGTGTAGAGTCAGAGGTCAAATGCCCTTGAGTTCAATCTCCAGTACCAAAAAGAAAAAAGAAAAAGATATACATATATATATGCTTAAGTACATAATACAAATAATATAAGACTATACCTTACTTTTGTGGTATTTGGCAGAGAGCAGGCATGATCTTAGGAAGGAGGAAGAAGGGTGTTCAGGCATGACAGCCACACGCTTCCTCAGCCTACTGCCTTGGGCTGTACCAGGCTAAGGCTTGTAGCGTGTTATCTCATTGATCTTGTCCCCTAGCCGCTGAGGTTGATGTTGTTACACCATTTAAAAGAGAAGAAGCAGTGTCCCAGAAGTTAAGTATCTTCAAGGGCAGGGCAGGCATTCAGCCCCAGGTCATGTGGTTCTTCACCCACATCCATCACTGCTAAAAGGCCTCTCTTAGTAAGAATGCTCCACCTCAGTGTCCAGAAAAATCCGAAAATGCAAACCCAGTCTGCAATATTATGTTATACCTTAATGTAGATAATTTATGGCAGAAAGATGGGAGAGACATGATCAGAAACAAGAATATTTTTAGCTAATTTCTACTAGAATTATATAAGCCTAGAATTTCCAGAAATCCTATTTTTATAATTGTTAACTGAGAAAAGCTTTTAGCTTACTGTACTAGAAAGTAGAACATTTCACTTTGTAATGGGAATGATGTGTTCCCTACCCCCCACAAATCTGTTTCGCAGTGGTAGGCATAAATGATATCACAGTTCCTAACTTGGCTAACTCCTGTGAATTGCATAAGTCTTTTGTTTGGTCTTCATCCTCCTTTCCCTTCCCTTCCCTCCCCACTCTGGCTCTTCTGTATCACCCCGTGCCCATTAGTGGACTCTGAAAAGCTCTCTTAGTGTGCTGGTCACGTGGTTTCCTATGTTCTTCCTACTCTTACTGTCAGCAGCCCAAGCATAGTTCCTGAAAATAAATCTCAATATATACTTGTCCATGAGGTAGATGAAGTTAAACTGATGGTGTGCTGTGTTAAATAAGGTATGTTGAGAATTGAGCAGATTTCAAAACTAGAGAAGGGGAAAAATGAAATAGAGAAGTGAGCTTTTCACTTTTTTTATTGGTGCATTGTAGTTATATTAACTTATTTTTTAAAAAAAGGGAGATGCTGTTCCACACGTAGTACTTTATCTGTAGCTGTGTACTGGCTCCAGCTTAATTCTGATATTAGGGATTGATTGGTAGTAAAAGTGACAGCAACATCTGCCCATCTAGGAGAGACAATGCATCTTGATTTTCCATTTTGTTTCTCTGAAAACATTGGGGTTGGTATCTCATAAAAGGAGACAAAAGAGAGGAATCACGAATGCCAAAGGGTGTCCAGTAGTCCCAGTAGACAGGCAGAGGGAAGGAGGTCCTCAACTCTGTCCCTTTGCTCCTTTATCACCAGATCATTGACAGAGCTTGGTAGCTTATTCCTAGAGCCTTCCCTTTTGCTCTGAACACTTAAGAGTGGCTCCTCTATTGTTAAATCCAACAAATATCAATTCCTTCTTTAAATGCAATAGCCTGACTCCTGAGCCTTTAAATCACCATCAGATTAATTCATAGAGAGATCCTGGGGTAAAGTATTTTCCCCCTTTTGTCTATTTATTACATTGAAGAAGCAGTGTCTGGTTGCCTTTTTTCTACATCATCCAGTGGTTTCTGCGTGAGGATTTTCCAGAAGTCTACTAGATGTGTGCTACTGGCAGCTACGTGGTACATAAGTGTAGTGTGTCAGTTATGAAAAATCTCTTTCACAGAATTTCAGTACAGTTCTGAATATGAAGTTTGTTTTTCCTGCTGCCAAATAAAGTCATCTTTGTAAAAGCACTGACAATTGTTCATTGTCTCACCTCTCATATTTTATCAGTATCAATCTTCTTGAACAATATAGAGATAAAAGAATTTTTCCTTGTACTAGAATTGTAGAAATGCTGTCGCCTATGGGGTGTAGTTAAGGGCTAAAGTGAAGGGTAAAACAGGCGTGGTGGCGCACGCTTATAATCCCAGTACTTGGGAGGCTGAGACAGGAGGATCACAGGTTCACGGCCCGTCTCAGCTTCTTAGTGAGGCCCTCCACAACTTAGTGAGACCCTGTTTCAAAATAAAGAATAAAAAATCGGGCTGGGGGTGTAGTTCAGAGGTAGAATGTCCCTGGGTTCAATCCCCAGTACCGCAAAAATAAATAAATAAATAAATAAATAAATAAATAAATAAATAAATAAGTGAAGGGTAGTCCAAGGGGATTGTGGCGGGGGGGGGGGCAAGAGAAAAGGAAGTGGAGGTACGGGGGGGAAGAGAGTTGCTATTTGTAAACAATTGAAGAAATTTTCTTGAGACAAATATTCAATCCATGCTGTGATTTTTATGAAACAGTAATAATCAGATTTGCTCACTCCCTTGTAGAGAGCAGTAGCGTGACGATATTTTGCAGTGACACGTGCTTCAGTGGTACCCTTCTGTACAGCAGTCCCAGTTCCATGCTTACCTCCACTTTTATGTCTTAAGGCAGCTCCTCCTCCTCCTCCTTTTCCTCTCCCTTCACCTCCTCCTTTTTCTCCTTGCAAGTCATTAAAGAAGAGTCCATAAGGGACAAACCGTAAGTTCCTTCTCCAAAGTGGTCATTTATGTTCATGTTAACTGTTTCTTCCATAGTCTTTGAGACCATTATATGTTAATCCAATGAATTAAAAGCAAGGAGAAATCAGATTTAAGTGACTTTCATCTCAGTTAAACATATCTAAGCTCTGCCTCTTCTCTAAACATGCATCTTCTGAGAATGGCTAATATTCCAGTTACCAAACAGTTCATGAAGACCCTGCCACAATAGTGATTGGTAACTTATTAGTTGGTCAAGCATATCCACATGGTATGTTGTTGTTTGCAATTCTCCTTTTCATATAATCTCCCTCTCTTTCTCATTCTCTCTCAGCTCCACAGCTACCCTCATACACTTAGAGCTTATAGAAGAACTATTTGTCATTTGTAGTGACTGTGAATTGCAGTCATACTTGCTGACAGGTTGTGATGACTCTAACCAAATAAGGAGGTTTAGTTCTAGGGAACCAGCTGTTAGGGCCACCAGTGCCTCTGGTGAAGCCAGAGCTTCATTAATTAGGTAATTCTCACTCTAATGCCAGCCGACCTCTGAATTTTTGCCTCTTGTTCACAGGTTGATAATCAAAACATTGCCTCCCTACAATGCACCAATAAAAATAAATAGCAACTTCAGAACAGTGTTAAAATTGCCTCTAAAAGTGGAGTGTCAGCTAATGATATGAGCAAGTTTATGAATAACTCTAGTAGACTTAATTTCATGAGCTAAATATTTAGTTCAGTTACTCATTATTGCTTGATTATAGGGATTTGGCCATGTGGCCATGATCTAAGCTTGGTTTGTTTTAAGTCCAGAAACTCAAACACATTTGATAAACCTTGTATTTCACTAACAATCTCTAGATCCTAAGCTCTTACCTGCAAAATAAATAGGTAGCTTGATGTATTCAAAAAAGGGAAAAAATAATGAATTGCAAATTTTTTTCAAACCTCTTCTTATATTTGTTGTATTTCAAGTTTAATCAGACCGCGCTTTTGCAAGTAGGCAAAATGATGGGTAGGAGAGCAGAATTTAAAACCAATTTATTGTTACATAAATAACAAAAATATCCTGAGAAATTTGGCTCTTTCCTCCTCTGTCTGCACTGAGCTCATAAGGAGCCTCTTGCATCCATCTTAAAGGAATCACATTCTTCTTGTTGTTCATGTTACAGGTCTCACAAGCCTGCAAACACATTCTTTCACTCTTTCCAGCATGAAAGTCATGTTGGAAAGATAACTAGGACACCCATTTAAATTCTGTGGCAAAGCATTGACTATTCTTTTTCCATGGACATTTTTGCCCCACAATCAGCCTTTATTCATGTTGTATATTCAGATACACAAAGTGTATAATGAGCCCATGAAGTCTGGCTTCTCTAAAGGTTAACTGAGCAACAGCATTATCAGGTCATTGGAAGTAAGGTAAATATGAAGAGAAGTTTTTAATATTATTGTTATGAGAATTAAGAAAATCATTTAAAGGTTTGCAAGTCCCTCAGAAGAGAAATGGAATACATTGATGTATTTGTAAAAACTGATTTTCAAATGAAACCCTGAAGGGAAGAGATTTAAACCTAGGCTGCCCCCTGAGGCCTCCCACAGCTACCATTTCCAGTGGCTGCTCCACTTTCTTGATGGGGGACATTTTTCAGCTAGATAGCTCTGATACAGATAATGGCCACCTTGATTGCATCAGGGAACTATTCATAAAACAAGGACATTCATGTGCAGGTGGAATATATTTTTTTCCTTGCAACACAAAGAGGAAGGATTATAGTTCTCCTTGAAAAGAAGATTTTAAAACTTTGTTTTAAAATTCTGTGGCCTGGGGATGTTGTGTGTGTGTGTGCGTGCACGCACGTGCTACACTTTAATTTTCTAGATATTTGTGAGTTGTTGTTTTCAATTATCTCTCATGTCCTTGGGTTTATCAACTCCACATGACTGTTTTTAAATCTGCATCACTGTTAATTTGGCTCTCCTACTTTTTAGCATTAATCTAGGACAATTCTACTGTGGACTGCTGCAGCAGAAAAATGGTATCTGATGCCAGCAAAGCTAACAACTGTGGCAGTCAAATCCTGCCAAAACTAATAATGAACGGGAACTTACAAATCCCTGTCTTAGCAATATGCCCTGGGACATGGAAAATATTTCTCTTTAATAAATAGTTAGAAATCATCTGCTCAAAAGTGGCTGTCAGATGGCCCCTTTTGGCACCACCTTAATGTTATAAAGAAAGAATACTGGGATGAGTTAATGCTGATTATCAGCCATTCTGTAATGAGTCTTAAACTTGAAACCTTTGGTTTCAAATTACTAAGCATGAAGACTCATAAACTCAAATTCTTCATGCATCTCAGGAATCCAAGGACATCAGTGTCTAGGAAAAGAATTTATAACTCTATATAGTGCTATCATATGTAAAAAGTATGCAAAATGATTTAGATTTTGTTTTTAGTTATTGGGATAAGATGTTGCTAAAGCCAAGGTCATAGTACTCTCTGTCATGAAGGTCTGTGAGCTGACAGTACATTTTTAAAAGTGCTGTAGTTCACAAGCAGGATCTATAGAAGCATGCTGATGAATCATGGTGGCCACACCAGTGTGAGACCAACTCTAACTGTGTTCTGGCCATTAAGTAGTAGTGGAATTTTGTGGAAAAGTATACTTTATGTCATTTTTAAAAGCCTGTTACTTGAAGATAAGTAATGATCCCAATGCTGATCTTATACTTTTACAAAATGTTTTATAAAGCACAGACAGTGCGTTCTTATTGATCATTGCTGTGGCAGATGAAGTACCTGTAGGTCAGAGAGTTTGATCTAACCAACGGCCCTTCCTCACACATCCAGGGTACAACCAAGACTTTAACCTAAGCCTTTCCATCTTAAGTGATTTGTTACAGGCTGCTAGACTCTAGTCATGCACATAGCTCTAAATAAATAAGGAGCGTATGCATCTGTGCTGGTGGGCTTCTTGTGGACTTTTAGTCTTATAAAGCCTATAGACCTTTCCTTATCAATAGGTCCCAGAGGGTTAGGAAGAAAGACTCTGCCTTGGTGGAGGCAGCCACTTACTCCAAAGCAGTCAATGACCCAAAGATATGGAAGGAATATTTCTTTACATGGGGTAAATGGATTATTATCAAAAAGGGCCTACCCTTTCCAGAAAGCAAGGCTATTGTATAATAAGCCTTCTTAATTTCTTGGTGGATATTTTGTAACTTTTAACTGATGGTCTAGTATTTGGTATCATACAATCTATATTTAAGAGTGAGCAGACCCAGGCTGCTGGACTTCAGTCTTGGTTCCCCTCTTTCCTAGATGTGTGATGTGTTACAAGGTATGTAACTTCTCTGAGCCTTGGTTTCTTTACCTGTAAATTAGATGATATTCAGACCCACCTAAGAGCTTTATCATATAAATTAAATGCCCAGTTCATAGTTTATACTCCATGTAAATAATAATAATATAAACATAAGTTGCTCTGTTCAATAAGCTTTTCTTATTTGAGGGGACCCCCGAGGAGAAAACTTGGGCTATTGTATGTAGTAGAATGTTGAGGCCTCTACTGCCTTTGTCTTGGTGTGACAAAATATTTTCAGAGCAATTTTTTTTTTTTTTTTTGCGGTACTGGGGATTGAACCCAGGGGCGTTCTACCTCCGAGCTACACCCCCGGCCCTATTTTTTATCCTTTATTTTGAAACGGGGTCTCACGAAGTTGTGAAGGGCCTCACTAAGTAGCTGAGGCTGGCTGCGAACCTGGATCCTCCGGTCTCCACCTCCCAAGTACTGGGATTGCAAGCATGTGCCACCATGCCCGGCTTCAGAGCAATTTTCTAAGAAACACCCTAGCTTTGATTCTGATTTCTCCCTTACTTCAGATTGTATGATCCTTTCTAGCCTCGGCTCTGTGCTAGGCTACTGACCTTCCACAGATGAGAGAACTCTTTGCTGGGGCTGGGAGCCTGCAGAAAGACAGCAGACCCCAGTGCCCAGTATCAGGCATGTTCAATGCCCTATTCAACACTCAGGGAAGACATAGTTCAAGGATGACTGTAAATAGCTAGTAAGAATTAAGAGTTTGCCTATACTATGCTAAAATTTATATATGTATTAATTCATGTATTTCTCACAAAGCCCAATGGGATAAATAAGAAATTGAGGCACAAAAAGTACAGTAATTTACCCAAGTTCTTACAGAAAATTATATGGGCGGGGCCATGATTAGAACGCAAGGCATCTGGTTCCAGAGCCGTGCTGTTAACAAGGGACTCTTAGATTGAACTGGCTCCCTCAAAAATGCTTTTGCAAAGTACATTTGGTGTGGGACCATGAGCTTCCATTGGGGGTCATTATGCAAAGAAGCCTGGCGAAATCTGTCATTGGGTATAATGAGAATAGTACCAGGTTATTGTGAATCACACAGTATCCTGTTTATGAGGACTCGTAGGAGAAATTTCTCTTGGTTCTTAGCAACCAGAATAAGTAAATTTCCTGAGCAAATTGCCCTGCTTTCATTTCCTAAACACTGTAAACTTGTCTAGTTTGACTTATGGCTCACCCTTGGTTTGTTACTATAGTTTTGTCAACCTTGCCTTGGTTTGTCACTACCTCTACTTTCTCAAAAATGTCATTCCACTTAAAGAAGTCATTTTAAAATTCAGATTATACATGCATGTGAGAAATGTTCAAAAGGTGCAGAAGAGCGTAAAAAACAACAACTTTCCTTCTCTCTCCTCCACACCAGTTCCTACCCCTGCTTTTTTTTCATCTCTAGAGATAAGTGCTTCTTGTGTATGTAAAAGATATTGTATGCATAAACAACATATATGTACATTATTTTAAATAATGGAATCATGCTAATATGCATTGTCCATCACATTACCTCTTTTACTTTTTTCTATTTTAACTGGAGGAATTGTCAAAAGGTTCGTAAATAAAAGCCAGGTTAATACTAGTCCCCAACCACCATTTCCATCTCTCCAGTGTATGCCCCTGTAGTACTTCCTCTTAATTTGCATACCTATTTTACCATGTTGTCAGGGTTTTGTTTTGTTTCTGGTACTGGGGATTGAACTCTGGGGCATTCTACCGTAGAGCTACACCTCCAGCCCTTATTTTTTGTTTTGAAACGGGGTCCTGGTAGGTTGCTGAGAGTCTCACTAAGTTGTTGAGGCTGGTCCACAACCTTGCGATCCTAGTGTCTCAGCCTCCCAAGTACTAGGATTTCAGGCATGTGCCACCAGGCCTGGCTTCTCTGGGTTCTTTTGTTCTTTCATTTGTTTTGTTTTCTATCACCTGAGCTGTGAACTCTTTGTAAATGTGGCTTGGTCATTATAATGTCCCTAGTGCCTGATACAATGACAAGCACAGAGTGAACATTCAGCATACCATTGAGACAACTTCGCAAGTGAAAGAACATATAGATGAAGAAATGAATGCCATTTTCCTTGTATAGAATATTTTATTTTTTTATGTTTATTTTATTTTATTTTATTTTTTTGCAGTACCGGGAATTGAACCTAGGGGCGTTCTACCTCTGTGCTACACCCCCGGCCCAAACCGGGTCTCATGAAGTTGCGGAGGGCCTCACTAAGTAGAGAGAGAGAGAGACAGAGGGAGAGAGAGACAGGGAGAGAGAGAGAGAGAGAGAGAGAGAGAGAGAGAGAGAGCGCTGAGGCTGGCCGCGAACTCGGATCCTCCGGTCTCCGCCTCCCAAAGTACTGGGATTACAAGCGTGCGCCACCATGCCTGGCTTAGAATATTTTATAAAAGGGCCAAAATAGAGCTGGGTGTGATAGCGCATGCCTGTAATCACAGGTTCTAGGACAGCCTCAGCAACTTAGTGATGTCCCTCAGCAATTTAGCGAGACCCTGTTTCAGAATAAAAAATACAAAGGCCTGGGGGTATAGTTTGGAGGTAGAATGCCACTGGGTTCAACCTCCAGTACCAAAACAAACAAACAACAACAAAAACAAAGAAGGGCCAGAAAGGAACCTGAGTATTGCACTATGACACCAAGTCAAGAAAATAGGATCTTTCTCACTAAATAGAAGAGAAAAGTCAAGTGGGATTGACAACATGAAAGTGCTCTGCTTGGGGTGAGTATATGCTTTCTATTGCTAATATAACAGCAAAGATGCGTGCATTCTTAAATGACTGTAGAATACAAATGAACTTCTATACATGCTTACATGTCTGGCTGGGAAATTCACTCAACAAAACATTCAAGAACCATCTATTGAGCAGTCTCTATGTATGGAGTACCTGGTTGGGCTCTAAGAACAAGATGATCAAATTATAGTTTCTGCTCTTAAGGAACCCCCCCTTCTTTGTCCTCTGCAAATAAGAGATTTGTGAGAACTCTCTAACTTTGTGTTAACATAACATGCCAGGTTAATTATCTAATGAGTTGGATTGCTTTTTTTTCTTGCTTTCTAACAACTACCCCTGTTTGTTTGTTTGTTTATTTATTTATTTATTTATTTATTTATTTATTTATTTATTGTGGTATTGGAGATGAAACCCAGGAGTATTCTACTTCTAAGCCACACCCCCAGCCCTATTTTTTTTTTTTTTAGTTTTGAAACAGGGCCTCGCTATGTTGCTGAGGGTTTCACTAAGTTGCAGAGGCTGGCCAAGAATCTGTGATTTTCCTGTCTCAGCCTCCCAAGTACTAAGATTACAGGTGTGTGCCACCATGTCCCGCTCTTCCCCCTTTTTATAAGGTCCCTGGCAATGTTTTCACCTACAATTTATAATTCCTTGTCTTGTGGGGCAGAAAAATGTTGTTGTGCTGGGTTCCCAACTCTGTAGGAAAAATAAACATATGATAACATGAGATTGGTTCAGAATATATGTTGACCACTGTATGTGACTTGGAAAACATGTTTGCAGGACTTAGAAACAAGACCTTTGAATAGCATGTCTTCTCCATGGGAAAAACACTAGCAGAACTGTCATTATGGGACGTCCATCTTTAAAGATTTTACACAGTCCATTGCTCTCCCATTGTGCTTTTTCATTATTTCCTTTTTGCTTCAGTTTGCTTTTGAATCTTTTTGAAAGGAAAAACTTGTGCCCTTTAAAAAAGATCAGTTCGTTGCATTATGGACAGAAAATATTTGAGCTAGCATCAATTTCAAAATTGACCACCTCTCTCTGAGAGTACGTGCTTCGGATGCTTTGAAGTCTGGTGTATAAACATAGAGGCATTGAACTGGCTCTGGTTTCCAATGAACATAGTTCATTGGAACTGGCTCCTGGTTTTAACATAGCAGAACAAAGGATTGTGCATTTCATGTCCAGACAGTAAATCGGGGGGCAGGGGCTCCTATCTGGAGTGTGGTCAGAGTCAGGGGTCACATGCACCTAAGGGAGTCTGGGTTGCTTCTTAGTCTCGGCAGCTCTGTAGCATCTGTGTCCTGGGAGGATGCAGGTGTGGCTCAGGAAAAGAAAGAAACAAGAGAAACCAAACCAAATCCAAGTACATTTGTATCATAATAGTGAACCTGCTAGAAAATTACTTATTTAAATTCACTATCATTGTTGTCCTTAGTTACATTTTTTAGTGAAATGAAGATTAGGAAATCATATCAATTAAGCACTAAGATTACCTGCTAGACTCGCAGCTAGAGAATAACAAGGTATATTTAATGAGGAAATTATAAATAATTTCCCTAGCACCAAATGTACCATTTGTAGACAGGTTGGAATTTACAAGTTATGTGTGATAAGTGGAAAAGGAGCCCAGTGGTTCACAGTTTTCATCTCTAACTGACAGAACCTTTCTCCCCATGTAAGGGAAGATGCTTCGCATTTCTAATCTGCTTGTATTCCCTCCAGTTATTCATTACTAGTTCAGAGCATTAATCTTTTTTTAGAGAAAATTTAATCCTGATATTTTCACTCCTTAGATTTAGAATTAGGTTTCATCTTTCTTTCATGCATTCAAGACACGCAGTGTAAAGTTGTCAGGGATATTTAGCTAAGAATCAACAGCACCTTTAAAACTAGAATCCCTGCAGATAGCCAAATACACAAAGTTACAAGATACAGAAGCATTAGTACTGCAGGGCCTCCCAGTGGGATGCGGTGCAGACCTCTGCATGCAATGCTGTGTGCAGCTCTACTTAATGGAAAATGTTACTCTGGTGGCGGGTTTCAGCACCTTTTATTTCATCTTTTTTTATTATGTTGTTAATAATCAGAAGATAAATTTTAGACTATTTTTACCAAAAGATTTATGAAAATTGATTGGTTTATAGATACATTGCCTTTTTCTTTAAAAAAGTGTTCTATTCTCTAATAAAACAGCTGTCAAAGCATCAGGACAGACTATTACAATAACTGAGCTCTTGGTTATAATAATTTTCAGCTGAGAACCTTGAACCCTGGTGTACCATTCATGGCTGTCTCTATTTTTTTAAAAATTGTACATGATTTCTCATTTCTGTAAACCTACTAGTTGGAATTTACTTTTTCTTGTCAATGTAAAAAATCACTTGGCAGTCAGTATATTTCACGTACCTTTTTATGCTTTATATTAAATGGTTTCTGATTTCTTGTTTTTTTTTTTTGCGGTACCGGGGATTGAACCCAGGGGCGTTCTACCTCCACGCTACACCCCCAGCCCTAATTTTTTTATACTTTATTTTGAAACCGGGTCTCACGAAGTTGCGGAGGGCCTCACTAACTAGAGAGAGAGAGAGAGAGAGCGCTGAGGCTGGCTGTGAACCTGGATCCTCCGGTCTCCGCCTCCCAAAGTACTGGGATTACAAGCGTGTGCCACCACGCCTGGCTGATGTCTGGATTTCATACAATTTTTTTTCAGGGGGCTGGTATAATCACACAAATAAATAAAATAGAGCAAGAGATATGGCTGTAAAAAGGCAGAGGATTGTTGATGTCCTTTGTTACCTCCTGTGGCGAGGGCTGGTGACAATCAGTATTTGATGACTGCAGAGGGAGACCCAAAGAGCTGGGTCCTGCAGCCCAGCTTCCCACAGCTCAAGGGACAAGCTGTGAAATCTTTGAGCATAAAGTAGAAAAAATAGCTACTGAGAAACAGATTCAGATATGCCATATAGAGTGGCCAAACATAATCAACAGTATCAAAACAAAGCTGGAGTAAAACTTATCTCAGTGATAAAGAAAGCTTGTAATTGGATGAGAATGAGCATATTGTTCAAACTTTAGTTCCTTGGTAAAGATAGGCCCTGCTTCAGTCCTAATTAAGAGATTAATATTTTCATGTTTATTTAGCACTGTGGTTTTCTTCTTTTAAAAACCTGATGTTTTTGAGCAGCTGATTTTTACTAATGCTTCTCTTCCATCATCCAGTTAAATACTTGCAGATTATTTTTCCTTTCCCTAAGTTAAAAGTGATAGTAATTTTTATGTGCTTTTATTGGTGCATTATAGTTTCACATCACAATGGAGATCAAATTGACATTAACATACATGCACGCAGCACTTGGTGCCCCCCTGCGCTCCCCCCCAACACACAGTACTAAGATTGACATTAGTATATTCTCATATGTAAATTTGGTCGATGGTAGAAATTCCATTAATGAACCTGATTCTTCCCCTTCCCCTTTCCTTAGTTCCGTTCCCTGTCTTCACTGAGGCTTCTCCACTGTTGTCGGGAGGCGCTTTTGTGTCCTCATTGCTCCCTAGCTTGCGCATATTAGAGAAGACATGTGACCCTTCTCTTTCTGTGATTGGCTGATCTCACTTAACATAATGTTCTCCAGGTCCTTCCATTTTCTTCTAAATGATGTTATTTTGTTCTTTTTTATTGCTGAGTAGAATTCCATTGTGTGTATTTCCCATAATTTTGTAATCCATTTTTTAAATGCATTATTAGTTCCGTTGGTAATTCACGGCTTTTGGACTTTTGAAATTGTATACGATTATGGATTATAATTTTAAAATAATGCCAAAGATTATAGGAAAAACAAAGGCAGTCAATTCTGGAATGCAGAATTTAAACATAATTTTAGATTCAATATATTTTCTACATAGAGATTTATGTTGATTACTATCATTCATATATATATGTGTTGCATAGTTCACATTATATTTTACCTATCTTTTCACTTACTGCATGGTAAATATTTCTCCATGACTTCAATAATATGTAAAAGTATTATTTCAACAGTTACATTTAAAACCTCTATGTGGATTCACCATAATTGACTTAATTATTCTTGTAGTATTATATATCAAACTTAAAAAGAAAAAACTCTAAATCTTTCTTCAGTCTTAACATTTATTGGAATTTTTTGTCTTTGATAGAAATCAGATAAATTTTTTAAAAAGTGCGTGTGGGGGGGGATGATTTTCAGTAACAAGCCAGCAACTCCCAGCAAATTCCCTTCTCTCCCAGTACGTACATAAAATCTTGAAGACAGAAAGGGCCCTTCTGCATTTCCACGTGCATTGTGGGTGTTCCAGCCACATAAGTGGGGTGGCCATCTTGTCTCACTTTTATGAACAGCTGCTGTTGCCTCTGGGAGCACACTCTCCCTGATTCTTAACTGGACACGCAGTTTCAGCTAACTAGTCCGCGCCTCACTTGCAGCTAAGGGCTGGGATCACATGTTTGGTGGTTAATAACATACACAAGAAGAGAGAACTCTGGGAAGTCTCTTCACAGATAAGGGAGAGTCCCGTCTTTATCTCTCTCTACTTTAACACACGAATGTGATGGCTCTGGCAGCTTTCTTGGACCCCACACTTTTGGAGCAGCAGAGCAGTGAGCTAGGAGGAACCCAGGCCCCTGGTGACCTTGTGGCAGCATCAGACCAGCCCCGGATCCCCTCTTCCATAACACAGGGATGCCTTCCTCTTCCAAAGCCTCTCTTCCTTTGAGTTCTTCTCTTTGCAGCCAAACCTAACCCACACAAACACAGTTGCCAAAATCTTTTCTAGGATTCTTCAACGTCGATATGCGATTTCTTGGCAGAAGTGAATAGCAAGGTAAATGCAAAGATGGTTTTTACTAGTAAATAACCACAGAAACTACAAGTGCTGATTTTTCCTAATGGGTATAAGTCTCTTACTTGGACATTTGGGAATAAATCTACCGTATGACCCAGCAATACCACTTCTAGGCATCTACCCCAAAGAACTAAAACCCAACTACCAGACTAATATATGTGTATCTATGTTTATAACAGCACAATTCACAATTGCCAAACTTTGGAACCAGCCAAGGTGTCCATCAACAGATGAATGGATCACAAAACTATGGGATATGTACACAATGGAATTTTACGCAGCCACAAAGAAGAACAAAATCACATCATTTGCAGGGAAATGGAGAGAACTAGAGAACATCATGCTAAGTGACATTAGTAAGTCACTAAGAGTAAA
>PVJS01041296.1:0-18029 GCA_004027185.1 Glis glis
CGGAGGTAGAACGCCCCTGCGTTCAATCCCCGGTACCGCAAAAAAAAAAAAAAAAAAAAAAAAAAAGAATATTGAAGGAACCACTGGTATCTTTGAGGGATTGTATGATGGCTATTTTCAATAGGTAGGGCTAGGTAGTACACATTGCTCTCTGTAGATTGAATCCATAGTATTACTGATATTAGAGACTCCACAATCACTACTTTTAATAGCAAAAGCAGAGTGAATAAGACAGGTATAGAAGACAGGAAAGTCAGAGTAACAAAGAGATTATTTAGCCATAAGTTACCTGATATATCAGAATAGTATTCAATGGTACTCCCTTGACCTGATAAGACTACAGAGAGCCACAGTGTTTCTTGAATTGATGTAAGTTCAAGAATAATCAACAAATTAATAACAAATGAAAAGTACATAACTAGTGATCAAAAGGCTAAAGTTCACCACTGCATGAGAAGTCATCTTGCATTCTGTGTCCAACCATAAATCAGTCACAGAGCCTCTTTGTCAAAGCAGCACTGGATTCCCCTTGAGCAAAGACACTTAATGCTGCTTCAAGTATATGATAGATACTCCTCCAATCCTACCTGTAAGATCAATGGTCAGTTGTGAACTCCTAGATCTTGGATTTGAGTTGGCATTGGTGCTGGGTCACTGCAAATATGATTCAGGTCAGATAATTTAATGGACTCACTCAACTTCACAGTGTAAAGTATTGTAAGGGTTGACTAAAAACCAACAACCTGATGATATGGTGTCAGAAGAGAAAATGTGTGTGGACAAGTAGCAAGGCACAAAGCACTGAAGGCATATCTCTCCAGGGTTCTTTTTGACAAAGTTCATTATTTTTCTCCAGACATGACAGAAAAGCTCTGTGTGAGGAGTTTTGTTTTTAGAGGGGCTCTCCAAATTTTCTAATAATGTCTTTTTTGCCCCACTTTTCACATAACTGAAGGAGACTGTTTAACAAGTTAAACCAGGTAAAGGTCACTAAGAAACAAGCCAATCTTGGGACCTGCCATGGGAGGTCAGAACATTAAACAGCATGTTACAAATCATGATTTAGTCCATGTGATATTATCTTGGCTAAACATCAGTACCAGAACTTTAAGCTTCTGTAGAGATAAGCCAAGGGTACTTCCTAGTTAAGCTGTAAAATAATGTTTTACACTAGGACCCACAGCACTATCAGATTTTTCAGATTAATTGATTTTGGGGGAGAGTTTTAGTTTGTTCCCATATCAGATTTAGTTAAATAAGGAAGGATATATTTAGAATCTGATAGAAGTCTTATATTCATTACCTCACCTAAGAAATAAAAGAATACTGTAGTAGGAAATACCTTATTCCTGAGTGAAATAGTAAAATATTATTAATATTATTAATTTTCAGTTTAATTTTTCAATGGAGTTCCACCATCTGTCTTGATGAATAAAGGAGTAGTGGTTCCCCCTCATCAATCTCTATTCATTTAATTTTTCTGGCCTCAGTGAAAACCAGATGTACATAGCACATGGTTAACGATTACAGGAAGCTTTACTAGGATGTAACATTACTATACCTGCTGTGCTGGATGTAGTCTCCATACTGGAACAGATCACCCTTATTAAACTGCAGTCTTCTTTATCTTTGTCATTAGAAGTATCAAATTTACTTAATCTTTACATGACAAGGGAAAGAGTATATATAGATTGCATTGCTCTAAAACTACTTAAAAACTTCTGTTCTTTGTCATAATATGGTCCAAGTCCTTGATGCTGACATTTCAAATAATAGTAATGATGCTAAACTTGTCCATTATATTAACTATATCAGGTCAATTGCTTCTAATCAAAAGGAAGTGGTAATTACTTTTAAATTCCTTATAAAACCAAAGTAGTCCAAGAAATAGAAGACAAATTCCAGGACAATTCAGAGATATTTTATACACTTAAATATTTTAGGAACCAATTTGTCTAGGCATGTCAGGACCACTTTTTTTTTATATGTAACCTCCTATCTCGTTCCACTAAGGCATAGTACTCAGTGAGTCTCTCTGAATTGTAGAAATAATATAAGACATTTTAGAACATTATTATGAATATTATGATAGATTTAGAAAGCTGACAATTTCAAAAGGGGCAGCGAGCAAAAGGAGGTTCTCCAGCATGTTACGAGTACATTGCAAGCTGCATTGTCAGATCACGTAACGCTAAAGAGCTTATGGTTCTAGAAGTATCTGTCACAGGTAAGGATGTCTGCCTCCCACAGGAAGCTTTGATAGAAAAGTATTAGTACAGTATGTTAAGATTCTGGAATAAGGCTGTGATTTCTGAAGCAGAGAATTAACCACCATTTTTAAAACAGTTCCTTGCTTTGCCACAGGTTTAATAATGAACGTTTGAACACAAGGCATCAAGTTAGTGTGGAAATGATGTCAGACCTTCATGAAGCGGAAAATACTTGAATCTGCTTAACCTCGCTAATGACAAGTTTAAGCAGAATGTGAAACAATGAAAAGGCTTGTTAGACATCAGGCCAGAGAAGGCTTAAAGACCTAAGTAAAGTCCATGATAAGGGGCACTTACCATCATTTACCTACCCCATAACTGTGCCGTCATAGATATTTTTCTACATCTAACTGATTTAAAAAAAGAGAATGGGTGTAGGCCTAATTCACAAATGAATTAGGGGTTTGCATTGATAATAGCCAGAAATTTAAAAATGGCATCATATTTTTATACTTTAAGATGCTTCCCAGTGGGCAAAATTGTGAGCATTATGCTTGGTCACACAGTTCATGAGGATTTTTATGGAAGGAGAAGTGGCCTAAAATGTAGTATCTATTGTCTGATAAAGGAATGCATGTTTCATTCAGGGTTTCTGAAGAACCAGACTTGATGGAAGATGAAAGATACAGAGATTTAAGAAGGAAATATAGAAATAAGCACAAAATGTGTAGATATTTGGGTTTCAGCACAATTTCCACAAAAGAAAGGGTTTTTTTATCTTCCCTTTTAACTACTCTGGAGTTAGCATAATGAAATCACTGGTAGAGTCATGGAGGCAGGGATATCAACTATGAAATGGCCAAAGTTCATCAGCCACCAAACTAATTCTAGCTACTGGCCCTTATAAATGCTAATACCACTTCTGTAGATATCAACCATGAGCATGTTAGTGAACCATTCAGCCACTTGACAGTAGGTTGCTTATATTGGATTCCGCACTGTGGAAAAAGCAGCAATCCATCTTAAATAATTGGTAACTGATCTAGGTATGTGTCTTCCTGACTGCTATGGACTGAATTTTTGTTGTTTTTCTTTTGTTGTTGTTGTTGTTGCTGTTCCCTTGCAATTTATACATTGAAGCCTTAATCCCCGAGGTGATGGTATTTGAAGGTGGGGCTTTTGGAAAATAATTAGGCTTATGAAAAGTCACCAGTGTGTATCCCAATGATGACATTGGAGCCCTCATTAGCAGAGAGCTCTCAGAACTCTCTCTTTCTGCCATATGAGAATTCAGTGAGAAGGCAGCCATTTGTGATCCAAGAGGAAGGCCATTACCAAGAGCTGATCTTGAAATTATATCCTCCAGTACTGTACTGTAAGAAATAAATATTTGTGGTTTAAACCACCCAGTCTGTGGTATTCTGTAATGGGAGCCTGAGCTCACACATTTATATTCACTGCCACTACTATCAGAGCCTTAAGTATGGCCTTCTTCTTTAGTATATTGCAGACATTTGGCAAATGACAAATGGCAAGAACTGTGTGTCTTATCATGTGTCCTAAAATGAGCTATTCTGTAGACCAATGTAATGAAAGCTAAGAATGGAATCAACATGAATAAAACACCCTATATGTTTGAGACATTGTCTCCAGGATGTGCTAGATACACTGATCCAAGAGCAGATATATAGCAGTGTGCCATAATAGTTCAACAGATCCAGAAAATGGGATATAAGTAGGATCTGAACCTATCACCATCATTTTTAGCACGTGCATCAGGTCCTTCTTATCTTAGATACTATTATCTTTAAAGACTTGATTCCTAGAAGGGTGGTTCCCTCTGGAGAAACATTATGAATTACACTGAACTAGAAAAGGAATCTACCTTCTTGCCATGTTGTCTTCCTCACACTAATGAATCAGAAAAGAAAGAAAGGATTTACAGAACTATTTGGGTCCTAATCCTTCATTACCAAGGTGGGCTACAGTTTTCTGTATGCAGTGAGAAGCATTTCTAGACCTTGGATGATAGGCACAAATTTAGATTTAAGGTAAATTGTATAGTTTTTATGTATGTTGAAACAATGCATTATAATTTATAATGCTAAAATATTTTCTTTAGTTCATATATATGACTTAAATAAAATATTTTTAAGTTAACCTTTTCAATATTTGTTTTCAAATCCAAGTAGTCATTCAAATTTTTATTCAAATCATGCTTTACATTGAATTTTTTAAAATATTCTGAAATATTCTTTATATGTAAACTTATGCTTTCTCAGTAAAATCTAAATGAATAATGTTAATATTTATAATCCCCATGAACAGCTCATTTCAATTTCTATTAAAATACTAGCAATGATTTTGCGTAAGCTACTTTGGGAAAAGACTTCTCATAATAATAATAGTCTGTTTCATATTAAGTACCTTTCTGAGAAGAAGCCCAAATGGTTTCACAAATATTTAATTAATTAATTAATTCCCTCTATACTCATGTGGCAGACATGTGGCAATAATTATTATTCCACTTTATGAATTAATGAGCCAAAGATGGTCTCTGTGCATTGGTCCCTAGGTTGTTTATTTCATCACCTAATGAAACCTGCTAGTTCAAAATCCACTATTATCAAACAAAAATTTATAAATATCCAATTCTTTAAAAAATAGTCAAAGAAGTATAGTTTTTAATCCATTTGTAGCCTGTTTGCTTTGCATGCTCTATGGCATGTCATCCTGAATCTGCTATTATAGTCCTAGAATTCTGGGCTTTGAAGCTTTCTGTCCCGAGGACTCCCTGCCATACTGCTGAGTGATATTACGTAGGCAGGCAAACTCCCTGTGTTCATCAGGTGTTCATTCCTGTGACAAAAATACCTGAGAAGGGTAACTTATAGGAGAAAAAGGTTATTTGGCTTATGGTTTCAGAGGTCCAGCCTATGGCTGACTGGCTCCAAAGCAGAAACATCATGGTGGCAGGGCGTGGCAGAGAAAAGCTGCTCAGCCACAGCAGCCCGAAAACAGAGAAAGAGAGACAGACAGACACATGGGAAGAAGCGAGGGACAGATATAGGCCTTAATGCTCAGGATGTACAGACACAAATATATCAAAGTCAACTACTATGCTGAGCAGGAGAAGAGAGAAGCGGGAGGTCAAGGGGGTGGGAATTGGGGGAGGGCTAATTGACCGATGTGTGCATGTATACTTCTACCACCCTGAAACCCATCAAGATGTATGATTACAGTGCACCAATAAAAAATTATAAAATAAAAAAAACTACACACTGGTGACCTACTTCCTCCAGCCTTCCCCTACATCTGCTTCACTGTCTGCCATGCTTTCAACACAAGAGCTTTTCATAGGACATTTCAGATCCAAATAACAACACTCCCTTTCTGGTTTCTGTCTTCCCTCGCCTCCTTTCCTTCTTAATGGTGACTTTCTCACCATAATCCTCTGGACAGTTACATGCTGTGAGGGACTTATCTAATAACTCAACCCCCACACATATTTAGATAGAAAATTGGACATGGGCAGTTTGGGTTTCCTGAAGGGGCAAAAGTAGTATAGAATATTTGTAATCTTGAAATAGGACCAAATATAGACTCTTGGCTCATTGAATCTAAAATTTTCACACCAGAAATGCATGAATAAACACTTGTCGGGGGGCATACCTAAAGAATCAAGGTTTGACTCACTAGGTTTCCATTTTGGCTAATTCACTTGATCTTTTCTCATCAACCATCACCTGATGTTCCTCAGAATTGAGTTATGAGAAATGTATATAGGTCTCCACTAGACGCACTGGAAATACAGTTGTCCCTATGTAGACGTCTGTCAACAATAATATATTATTTTATTTCAGCCAATATATTTTTTGCAGTACTGGGGATTGAACCCAGGGGCATTCTACCTCCAAGTTACACCCCCAGCCCTATCTTTTATTCTTTATTTTGAAACAGGGTCTCACTAAGTTGCTGAGAGCCTAAGTACCTGAGGATTGCTGCAAACCTGGGATCCTCCTGTCTCACTCAGCCTCCCAAGTACTGGGATTACAAATGTGCGCCACTACACCCAGCTATTTCAGCCAATTTTTTAATCAAATATCTTACCAACCAGATAATTATCATTTAACATATATATAAAACATATATATATATATATGCTAATATATATACATCTATATGTATGGGGAGAGACAGAAACTATCAATAATTATTTAAATGATCCAACCTACATTAAATTTCCTAGACTTAATGACAGATACCACAATTCATCTAGAAAAGATTTTTTGTTCATCATAGGAAAATTATGTCTACTAAAATGTGAGTTTGTAAAGAAAAATACCAAGCTTCCAGATATTGAAAGATTATTTTTTCTTTCAAGCTGCTAACTAAATGGTAGTTTTAGATAAGTAAGAATTTTAAGATTTCTATTTTATACTATATATGTGCATATATATATATATATATGAGACAGAGAGAGACTCAATGAGGTGCAAAACAAAACAAGTCCTTTCACAATTAAATTGTGTTATCTTCAATCTTTTTAAGCATCTATTTTATTGGGTTTGATACATTCATTGAGTGAATGTATGTGATGGACCACTGGAATTAATATTTGAATTATGTGAATGAGATGAGAAATTATCTATTTATTTTAAATAACCATTTGATAAATTTACAGATACTATTTGCAACTTAGTTTATTGAAGAATCTCATGGATACTTCATAGATTCATTTTTTTCTGAAATCATTAGAAAATCATCCTAGTGTCATCATATGGGTAAAAATACTAGGAATTGAACACAAAAGATAACAACAATGACACATTCATAACAACATAGAAAGATATCCACAAAACAGAATATGTCATTATATAATAATATCCATATATGAGAAATATTTATTGCATTATGAATTATCTAAATCAATTCTATTAATATTATTATTTTTTTGCGGTACTGGGGATTGAACGCAGGGGCGTTCTACCTCTGTGCTATACCCCCTGCCCTATTTTTTATGCTGTATTTTGAAACCGGGTCTCACAAAGTTGCGGAGGGCCTCACTAAGGAAAGAGAGAGAGAGAGAGAGAGAGAGAGGGAGAGAGAGAGCAAGAACTGAGGCTGGCCGCGAACCTGGATCCTCCGGTCTCCGCCTCCCAAAGTACTGGGATTACAAGCGTGCACCACCACGCCCGGCCTATTAATATTATTCTGCATATTCTTGTCAGAGCTTGATTTACTTCCAGATTACTAATGGTGGAAATTTGCTATTATCATGGTTTAAGATTAGTATTTCTTCCAAGTCTGAATATTCTGTTGAATGGTATATAAAATAGAAGTATACAAAGTCTCTTGCTCATGTCTTTTTATTCTTTTTTTCGGTACTAAGGATTGAAACTAGGAGCATTCTACACCCCCACCCCTTTTTATTTTTTTGAAACAGAGTCTTATTATGTTGCTGAAAATCTCTCTAAGTTGTTGATATTGGTCTCAAACCTGCAATTCTCCTGTCTCAGCCTCTCCAGTACTGGAATTACAGCCTTGTCCCACCATGCCGGGAAATGGTAAGTCTTCATGTGGAAAGAAAACAAAGTAACATTTAAATAGGTCCTTTGGTCATGATTATTGCATAACAAATCAGCCACGGTAGTGAAGAAGAGATCCCATTCTATTACACTCATGTATTCTTTGGGCCAGTAATTCAGAAATGGCAGGGTGAATACGACCTGCCTCATACACAATGTCTTGAACTTTAAATGAGAAAACTAAAATGCTTGGGGATACTCAAATGACTACAGGCTGCAATAGATGAGCTAAGAAAATACTAATCAAAATTGCCTTTTTCTAAATACATATCTGGGCTCCTTGGCAGTTTTGGCCTGAAGGATAATATGAATTGTTATGAAATATCCACACATTTCCCCTACAGCATGTTAGCCTCCAGAATGAAGGTCCTGCATTCCAGCCAACAATGAAGAAAGTGTGTGGCATTTTATGTCCTAGCGTAGGAGTCTCAGAGGATCAGTTCCATCATGAGCCTATCTAGATGCAAAGGAATAGGATATACATCTAATTCTAAAGTTTATGAGTGTCTAATGGCTGTCATATTTTAAAAATCCTTAGTAACAAAGAAAGGACGATCCAAATATTTTTTATCTAGCAAAATTGACCTCATTATTAAAAGACAAAAATAAACTGATATTTTCATGCAAGGATTCAAGGAATATTTTCTCCAAGGGATATTCCTCATAGGGGAGGGGGAGAAGAAGAAGAATCCATAGGTATCCAAAATAACAAAAGATGTAATAGCAAATGATTGATTATGAAAATTATGTATATAGTTAGCTGTGGAACTAAGACTACATGTTGGCTAAAAGGGAGAGAATTATACTAACTAATGGCTATATGCTCTGAGAATGCAGATATCTAAAAATTACAAAATAGGCAAGAATTTAAAAAGCAATGCAAGAGCTTTAAAAACTGTACTCAATTGCTATTCTGAGAATGTTGTGTGTGTGATAAGAAAAAATTTTAAAAAGATAATTATATGATGTTCACATTCTGCCATTTCCTGCATGTTTCAGAACCACAATTTTCAAGAGAACAAAGGGGATAAAAGAGCAATAAAGAAGTAATATTTGATAATGAAAATGGAATGATTTTTATGAAAATAGTATACTGGTCATCAATTAGGAAAGCAAGAAGATTTCTAGAGAGGTGTTTCTTAAAATTAGATTCACCTATGGTAATTCATTAATCTCTGTGGTCTTTTTTATTAGCAGCATTAATTAAAATCATGAGGTATTTGATCTTTATATATATTTTATGGCTCAACTAAAATGACTAGAAATATGAGCAATAACTAGTGCCTAAATTGTGTCTTGAAATTCTGTTCATTTTTTTTGCAGTACTGGGGATTGAACCCAGGAGTATTCTTACTCTGAGCTACACCCCGAACCCTATTTTTATTCTTTATTTTGAAACAGGGTCTCACTAAGTTGTGGAGGGCCTCACTAAGTAGCTGAGACTGGATGTGAACCCACGATCCTCCTGTCTCAGCCTCCCAAGTACTGGGATTATAAGCACGTGCCAACATGCATGGCTTTATAATATTTTTTTAAGAATTAAGGATTTTTGTTGAAATGGCTCATTCCAGGTTTAAGACAGTACATGTACATGGTGAGGTGAGAGGATGTTGTCAAGTTAATTAGCAAGTTAATTACCAAAGCTACTAGTGACATATCAAAACTAGTCTGTAGTCAACTTGGAGAGATATCCTGAATTGGCTAAAGGTGCTACAATTTGTACTTCAATAGAAATCATTATTTCACTAGGTTAGTACCTAGTATATGTGTATAAATCTGTGATTTCATTAAGTATTAGAAAAAATCAATTTATGTCGGAAGATGATAGAAAAACCATTACTTTATCTTCAAAATTGATCAATAGTGGAAACAAATCAAGTATTTATCCCTCTCAAAAGGTTCCAATGGGTGAACAAATAATAAATGAGTAAAAGTGTCCTATTATAAAAATATCACTTCTTCCCCCCTCCAGTACCCTGTATATTTAATGAATGAAAAAGAAGTGAGAGCAGCACAAAAGCACTACTGGTCAATCCCTATTTCATTAATAAATATGGGGAATAAATATTCATAACTCAATTCTAAAAGCTAGGATAAATCCAGAGAGCATGTGTCTCCTATAGTCTTGCCACACACATATAGCCATGACAGATTAAACATGGTCTAGTTACCGAATAGGACTGCCTACTTTGAGGAAAGAGGACAAAGGAAAATTCACAGAATTCATACTTCAAAAGATTCTAAAAGTCAAATGGTTCAGGCTTGTAAACAGATAAACTATTGATAAAAAAAGGATGGATGGGAAAGGTCTATGAAATAAAGGGATTTTTAATTTTTTGAAATGGAAAATGTATAGGAAATTGCAATTGAGTATTTAACCTATTGAGTAATAATTGATAGTGGATAATAAAAATAGAAGTAATCACTATAAAAATAGTGTAATGTTTATTTTTTAAAAAATCAAGTGAATTTCTGGAGTGATATTGGTTAAAATTATAATTACTTCCAGTAATTCATTAAGCTATATATACATAAATGACATATATATATATATATATATATATATATATATATATATACATTGCCTTATCCAGCTATACCACTCCTGGGTATCTTTCCAAAAGGATTGAAATCAGAATATTATAGGGATATAGGTATATCCATGTTCATAGCAGCAAAATTCACAGTGGCCAAAACATGGAACAAACCCAGGTGTCCATCAACAGATGAATGGATTACAAAATTATGGGATATACACACAATGAAATTCTATTCAGCCATAAAGAACAAAAAATTATGTCATTTGCAGGAAAATGGATGGACCTGGAGAACATTATATTAAGTGAAATTAGCCAGTCCAGTCACAGAAAGTGAAGGGTCATATGTTTTCTCTCATATGAAGAATGCAGGGACTTATCAGGATAAATGAGGGACTTCAGATAATGGAGGACAACCCCAGTGGAGAAAGGGAAGTAGTCTAGGGGAGGGTGGGGGAGAGGAAGAATCAATTAAGGGAATACTTTTGTGACATTATGTACATATGTGAAATCACTAATGACAATCTCAATATCATAAATAGGGAATGTGAGGAAATGGGGAGGGAGGTAGGGGCAAGCTCACCAAGTACTGTGTGCATGTATGTCCCTATCACTTTGAACTACACAATGATGTGAGATTACAATATAGTAATACATGTATTTAAAAATGTTTTAATAAAAAAGAAGCAATATATAAAGGTAAAAAATGAGATAAAACAAAACAAAACTTTTTTGGCCACCAAAATATAAATAAATAAAATAAAAGTATTTAAAATTTCTGAACAAAAGAAATGTAGACAGTAAGAAAGGAAAAGTAGAATAGATTTGAATACAAAATGGGACTGTTTATTGATATATACAACTATGTAAGGTAGAAAAATATAGATATTTGATGGTAATATCCCATATAGTTGTTAATATTTTACTGGTGAAATAATAAAGGGGCATAGGCAAGCAATTAATATATTTACACATACACAAAAATGAAAATCACCAAAAATCATGGTTAGTAACCTTAAATAAACAATAATGAAAGGAAAACAAAAATTGAAAATCCATTATTTAATGTGGGGTTAGGATATGGAAAACAGGAACTGTAAAACACTACTAGAAAAGCAAACTTCAGAGCTTTTAAAAAGATAAAAGCTATGTTTTCAGTTACCTATGCATGCTATTTTTTTTTATTGGTGCATTTTAATCATACATCTTGTTGAAGTTCAGGGTGATAGAGGCATACATGCACGCAGTACTCATTGATCCCTCTCCCATTTCCCACACCATTCCTTTTCCCTCCCCTCCTTCCTGTGCTCAGCACAGTGATTGTCTTTGATAAGTTTGTGTATGTACATCATATCCATTGAGGTGTTTCCCTCTTCAACTCTTCCTCCCTCCTCCCATCTCCCTCAGTTAGGTCCCCTCCTTCACTCCACTAAGATTTCTCCTCCTTTATTTGGAGTCCCTCCAATGTCCCAATTTCTCCCTAGCTTCCACATATGGTGAGAATATCTGACCTTTCACTTTTTGTGACAGACTAATCTCACTTAGCATAATATTCTCCAGTCCCATTTCCCTGCAATAACATGATTTTGTTCTTCTTTATGGCTGAGTAGAATTTCATTGTGTATATATCCTATAGTTTTGCAATGCATTCATCTGTTGATGAACATCTTGGCTGGTTCTACATAGTTTGGCAATTGTGAATTGTGCAGCTATAAACATAGATATGCATGTATTCCTATGGTAGTTTGGTTTCCATTCTTTTGGGTAGATATCTAGAAGTGGTGTTGCTGGGTCATATGGTACGTTCATTCCCAATCTTCTGAGGATCCTCCACACTGTTTCTCAAAATGGTTGCACTAATTTGCAATCTCACCAACAGTGTATTAGAGTTCCTACTTCTCCACATCCTTTCCAGCATTTGTTATTGTTTGTGTTTTAAATGATTTCCATTCTAATTGGGGTTAGGTGAAATCTCAGGGTAGTTTTGATTTGAATCTCTGATTGCTAATAAGGTTGAATTTTTTCATACATTTATTGGACATTTGTATTTCTTATTTTGTGAAGTGTCTATTTAGTTCGCTTGACCATTTTTTGATTGTGTTATTTGTTTTTTGGCAGTGAGTTTCTTGAATTCTCTGTATATTCTAGATTTTAGTCCTCTGTCAGAGTAGTAGCTGACAAAGATCTTCTCACATTCTGTTTACTCTTTCTTGAGGTTCTTGATAGCTTCCTTTGCTGCACAGAAGCTCTTCAGTTTAATGCAATCCCACGTATTAAACATCACTTTAATATCTTGTGCCTTTGGGTTCTTGTTGAGGAAGATTTTACCGGTGCCTATATACTGGACTGTTGGTCCTATGTCCTCTTCAAGTAACTGCAAGGTCCCTGGTCTAATTTTTAGGTCTTTGATCCATCTTGAATTGACTCTTAAGCAGGATGATAAAGTGGGGTTTATTTCCCTTTTTCTGCATATGGATAACCAGTTTTGCCAACAGCATTTGTTGAAGAGTATCTTTTTTCCAGTGTATGTTTCTGGCCCCTTTGTAAAAAATCAATTGGCCGTAAGTGTGTGTATTTGTTTCTGAATCTTCTCTTCTGATCTATTGGTCTATGTATTTGCTTTTGTGTCAGTACCATGCTGTTTTATTATTATGGATCTATAGTATAGTTTGAAGTTACATGTTGTGATGCCTCCTGTATGGTTCTTATTACAGAGAACTATTTTGGCTATTCTGTTTTTTGTTGTTGTTGTTGTTCCAAATGAATTTATGGATTTATTTTTCTAGATCTGTGAAGAATTACCATGATATTTTAATGGGAATTGCATTGAGTGCAGATCATTTTTGGAAGAATGACCATTTTGATGATATTTATTCTACCTATTCAAGAGCATGGGAAGTCCTACATTCTAAGATCTTCTTCAATTTCTTTTTTCAATGTTTTATAATTTTCATTTTACAGGTCTTTTACCTCCTTGGTTAGGTTTATTCCTAAGTCTGCTTTATTCCTAACTTTGCTGAATTTATTAATCAGTTCTAAAAGCCTTTTGGTTGAGTTTATTGGGTCATATAAGTATAACATGTCATCTGCAAATAGAAATAGTTTCTGTTCTTCTTTTCCTATTTGTACTCCTTTGGTTTCCTTCTCTTGCCTTATTGCTCTGCCTAGAGTCTCAGGTACTATATTGAAAAGGAGTGGTGATAGTGGGCATCCTTGTTTTGTTTCTGTTTTTAAGGGAATTCTTGTAGTTTTTCCCCATTCAATATGATGTTGGCCATGGGCCTATTGTATATTGCCTTTGTGATGTTGAGGTAAGTTCCTTCTATTCCAATTCTCTTCATGTTTTTAGCATGAATGGTTGTTGGATTTTGTTGAATGCTTTTTCATTGTCATTGAAATGATCATGTGATTTTTTTCCTTAGTTTTGATATATGGTGAATTACATGGATTGTTTTTCATATGTTGAACCAGCCTTGTATCCCAGGGATGAACCTTACTTGGCCGTGGTGTATAATTTTTTTAATGTGGTTTTGAATGTGTGTCGCTAGTATTTTGTTTAGAAGTTTTGCGTCTAAGTTCATCAATGATATTGGTCTGTAGTTTTCTTTTCTTGAGCTGCCCTTACTCAGTTTTGGTTTTAATGTGATGCTAGCTTCATAGAATAAGTTTGGAGAGTCCCATCTTTTTCTGTTTTATGGAATAGATTGAGAAGTATTGGGATTAGATCTTCTATATAGGTTTTATAAAATTTGGCTGGGAATCCATCTGGACCTGGTCTTTTCTTTGATGGTAGGCTATTTATTTCTGTTTCAATCTCTTTGCTATTGGTTGGTTTAAATTTTCTATATCTTCTTGATTCAATTTAGGAAGGTTGTATGTGTCTAGAAATTTGTCAATTTCTTCTGGGTTTTCCATTTTGTTAGAGTATAATATTTCAAAGTAGTTTCTGATGATCCTCTGGATTTCCATGCTGTCCGTGGTAGTATCACCTTTTTTATCTCTGATTTTAGTAATTTAGGTTAACTATCTCTTTCATTTGGTTAGGTTGGATAATGGTTTATCTAATCTTGGTTTTTTGAAAAACCAGCCTTTGGTTTTTTGTATTTTTTTGTTTTTTATTTCATTGATTACTGCTCTGATTTTAATGATTTCCTGTAGTCTACTGGGTTTGGATTATACTGTTCCTGTTTTTCAAGGGCTTTGAGGTGTGTCATTAGGTTGTTTATTTGGTGATTTTCTGTTCTTATATAAGCACTCAGTGCTATAAATTTTCCTTTTAATACTGCCTTCAAAGTGTCCCAGATATTTTGATATGTTGTGTGTCTATTTTTTAATTCCACGTTAGAAAGCCCATTTTTAAGTCAATAATATTCAGTAATGACAATGTTTTGGTAATATGAGCCCTTTTATACACTGATGATGATAGATACATTGAAAAATATTTGAAAACAAATTTGTCCTTAGATATCTGGAGTGTCAAAACACTACACTCTGCATAGTAAGTCAATTTATGGGATATGATTCTACATAAAATGCACAACATTAACAACCTGTAAGAATGCTCAAAATAGTTTTGCTTATAATAGCAAAAAAAATAGTACAGGGTGCAGTGTAGGCCTATAATCTCAGTATTTGAAAGGCCAAATTAAGAAGATTGCAGGTGTGAAGCCAGTTAGGAATTTAGCAGATAGCCAGACCCTGTTTTGTTAGGTAGATGAGAAGAGCAGATGGGCTACATTAGGATAGGACTTAGAGCACCTGAGTGAAGAAAATCAAAATAGCTGTGGTTAGGGAACAGCAGGGATATCAGAAGACTAGACACCCTGTATGGCCTCACGTAGACCCCTACCCCATGGGAAAGAGAAGACAGCTCAGATTCACTAAGGCATGATGCAAAAAAGATGATCAAAGCCCCCAAATAAAATATGCATGAGGAAGGACGTGTCTGGAGAGGAAATAAGGTTTTCAGCTCAAAGAGCCCCCTACCATTTTCCACTCCAGAAAGTTGCCCATTCCAGACATTTTTCTCTGGAAAGTAAACCACCTCCCTTCTTTTTGTCATGGCTTCTTTAAGCTGTGCCATCACTTCCCTCAATAAACTTCTTATATTCCCCATTCATGATTTCCCCTTTAATTCTTTCTCTCAGTGAAGTAAAAAGCCAGGCAGAAATTATTACCTAATAACAGTTAAAAAAAGGGCTGTAGGTCAGTTTTTTTTAAAGGGGGTATATATCAGAGGTATAATGTTCCTGGGGACATGATCACAAAATCCCCAGTACCACAAAAAAAAAGAAAAGAAAAGAAAAGAAAAAAAGAAAAAAGAAAAGAAAAGAAAAGAAAAGAAAAGAAAAGAAAAGAAAACAAAAGATGTAGCAGCAGATTCAACTGAGAAGGGAAGCACATCAGGAGAGGTTGTATGGCATGTACTAATGTATCACCAATAAAATTCTGAATAAAAAATGAGAGATTGAAAATTTCCAAAGTTGTGTGGACAATGAAAACTCCATAATTTCTGTGTGTGTCTCTCATCTCTTTTCTTCTGTAGGGTTCAGTTTTCTCTTGCAACTTTCTCAGGCCGGGAATGATGTGGCTTGCAACACGCTTTCTTTTTTCACAGCCAGAAAAGGAAATTGTCTGTTGGTTTGTCTGGTTGAATTATCTGACTTATTCTGAAATATATTGGGATACAGATACTGGTGTAGACTAATCAGAGTCATTTCTTGAGATGTTCCTATGTATTTGCTTTGTGGGTAAAATAGGTAGTATGAAGGAAGCCATCAAATTCACAATGGAGAAAGTAGAAAGTACAGAAAGAAAAATACTCGTAGAATGCTCCAAGCATTATTAAATAACTTCTTGTGATAAGAGTGGGAATTTACTTAAAAAAAGTACTTACATAGCAATTCTAAAGTTTAAAGCCAGGCCTGATGGTGCACATCTGTAATCCCAGTACTTGGTAGGCTGATATAGGAGGATCACAGGTTCAAGGTCAACCTCAGCAACTTAGTGTGAGCCCCTCAGCAACTTAGTGAGGCCATGTTTCAAGATACATAAACAAATAAATAAAGGGCTAGAAGTGTAGCTTGGAGGTAGAAAGGCCCCAGTACCTTCCCCCCCCAAAAAAAAATCCTGAAAATAAACAGCATGCTTAATTTTATTAAAAAGCACTTATTTCAAATTGAATGAAAAATAACTACATCTTTTTAACTTCTATATTTAAAAATAATAAAAGTAGCAGTTTGGGCTTGATAGGTAAGGAATGTGGAAATCATCACTCCCACCTGTGCATTAAGAAAAAAGTTGAACAAACTGAAAACCAAAGACCTTTCGTGTATTTAGAGAATTTAGGTCAGAGGACAAAGCACTATTTGAAAAGTGAGAGAGGAAAATGTAGAGAAGTATAGCAGAGATTAACTTACTTGGAGGGGTAGTCTCTGGAGCCATAAATCCTTAGGAACATTTTTGAGTGTGTGTATGTGGTACTGGGAATTGAACCCAGAGGCATTCTTCCTCGGAGCTACACCCCCAGACCGACCTTACTTCTTATTTGGAAACAGGGTCTCACTAGGTTGCTGAGAGCCTCACTAAATTGCTGAGGCTGTCTTCAAACCTGCAATCCTCCTGTCTCAGTTTCCCAAGTACTAGGATTAGAAGCTTGCACCAAGCTTGCACCACATCCGGCTCTTAGGAACATTTAAATAGTAATTCTGATGACTTTGCTGTGATTGAACATGTACTGGTTTGAAAACCTCAGACTCCCGGGGGTCCAGTCTTAAGAAGGCATCCAAGTTTTTATGGCTTTTACTATCAGCGAATCTAGAAGCTCTCACAGTTAAAGATCTAAGAAGAATTCCTTTGCGTTTCTGGCAGGAAGAGAGAAAAGTAATCATTTTGTAGTAAGCCATGAATGTTCTTCATAAAAAAGTTTTACTCTCCAAGGGGAAAAAAAAAAAAAAAAAACCTTGAGAAAGACTGCTTAGTCCCTAGAATGGAAATCACCCATTCTAGCCACAATTGCCTTCCAGTCACACCTAAGGGGAACAAAATGAACTAAGAAAGCTGAGCAGGGCAGCACACGCCTTTAGTCCCAGTACTTGGGAGGCTGAGACAAGAGGATCGCAGGTTGAAGACTAGCCTCAGTAACTCAGTGAGGCCCTCGGCAACTTAGCAAGACCCTGTTTCAAAATGAAGGTGGAGGTGTAGCTGGAGGTGTAGCTCAGAGGTAGAATGCCCGTGGGTTCAATCAGTAATACTACAACATAAATAAATTAATTAATTAACTAATTAATTAACTAAAAACACATGTAAATGTCACAGTTCAGGGACACAGGCTCACACAAAGGCTGAGATTGCAGAGTACCCTCTTCCACCCCTGTCAACAGGGCTCCATCTTAATAAATTTTATTTACAGATGAAATAGCTATGAGATACAGACTTTGGCACTAGGAATTTTTGAAGTTTAAACTGCTCTTGCTTGGGACAGAAAATGTAACTATATGAGATGATAGATATGCTAAGCTATAGGCCGGGCGTGGTGGTGCACACTTGTAATCCCAGTACTTTGGGAGGCGGAGACCGGAGGATCCGGGTTCGCGGCCAGCCTCAGCTCTCTCTCTCTCTCTCTCTCCCTCTCTCCATCTCTCTCTCTCTCTCTCTCTCTCTCTCTCTCTCTCTCTCTCTACTTAGTGAGGCCC
>PVJS01041297.1:0-18029 GCA_004027185.1 Glis glis
CCACGATGCCAAGCACCACCATTGTGCAGGAGAGCATGATGACCAGGAAGGTATGTGATTTGCAAAAGGCCACTTAATGCCTCAATAAAACTAGAGTCAAGTCTCTTAACTTTTAGCCCAAGAGACTGTCTAAAGTAAAAAGTCACTTCAGCCTTAATTTAAAATGTAAGAGAAAGTCTTTAGGAGAAAGAGAGTATGGTATCAGAAGACAATACTTGTCTCATATTGATTTTTTCAACTATTTACCATCAATTCGTCTTTAACACAAACACAAAATTGGTATAGAGTCCTATATTTGGGTCATGAGTTGCCCAGCTCTGCTGAGTATTGGAAGAACAATTATGAGTTTGATACATGCACCTCTTTATGCTCCAACTTCTAAGTTTAAGCTTTATTTTTTGAAATTCAGTTTTACGCCTTGATCACAGATATTAGCTTATGAGAGTTAACAAAATGCTCTCCTCAGGTTAAAGTGTCAGCTGGAAAACTCACATACAAGCTCCAATTAAGAAAGGTCGCAGTCATAGCCTCATGGGTGAACTGCGTCTGGCTTGACGTGTAATTGGAAGAAACTTCAGCCATTTGCCAAATAACAGCAGTGCTGGCTTACTCTTACCTTTCTCAAAGGAGTTTTATACCTGTTATTTTATTTGGTTCTCAAAAAAAAATACCCCAAGAGAGTGGCATTATTGTTGTCTGTTTATAGGCAAGGAGGCTGAGGTGGGGGTGTTCAGGGTCTAAGCGACTGAGTGGTTGAGACAAACTTGGAACAAGACAAGAGCAACGATGACAATGGTGGCTGACGTGTGCCTGGACCAGCCTCTGTGCTAAGCTCTTCAAACGCCTTCTCATATTTAATGAGGATTGGGTATCTTTCAGTTGGCCTGAACCCATTTAACACTCTGTGATTGTCTGCCATTCGTTCTGCTAAACCAGGTTCAGCCCAGCACCTCTGGGTGCTATGAGGATACGTTACAAAGGGCTCTGTTGGGAAAGCAGGAATGAAAGAGGAGGGGGATGATGTTGCTGAGAATGCTAAGGGCCTGGGGAGATGGAGGGAGGCCTGTGGCATTCAGATCTCAGGGAGATTGGAGTGTACCAGGGCTGAGTGTGCACCTCCCAGAGTTCATCCCCCATCTGAGTTCCCTCGGCAGGAAGGCGACTACAACAGCCCAACCTACATTGGACCAAGTAATCAGAGCCTGCTACACCCTGGGCATCTGGCTAATCCCTTTGCATGGACTGGTAGCAAGCACATATCTCAACCCATAAATTCGGGCATGTAAGAAATAGGAGTCTTTCCATTTTCTGTGACTCAGCCTTATTCATTTGAATCCTCATGGCAGGGGTGGGTGTATCTTAGTCTCAGACAACTTGAGCTGCTTCCAGGTGGGTGTTCCACTGCCTGTGGGCAGGAGCTGGGCTGTCACAGTGACAGGGCCTTGAGTGAGACCTCCATGTCATGTGTCCACTTGCTCACCATGGAGGTGTCCAGTCTGAGAGGGGGGGTCTCTCTGGGCTCCAGTTATACTAGGGACCCATCTGTTGTTTCCACCATCTGATGAGGTAGAAAGACCACCATGGGGATATTTAAAGCCCATGGCCTGTCACACTACACAGCCTGTCCTTTCTCTGGGCCTTGCTGCTTCCCTGGGAGAGAAGGCACAGTCCCCTTTGCTCCCAGACCCAGACCCCATGTGGAGCCATGGCCCTTACACCCCCTCCCCTCACCACGGAGGACTTTTCTAGTAGGCTGGGGATGACACTGTTCTTACTCACTCAGGATGTTTTTTCTAAATCTGTTGCCTTTGCAGCTTCCCCTAAAGCCACGGTTTTTGCACACAAAAGTCAGGAAGACTTTTAGACTCCTTCTATTCCCCATTGCCTCATTCTGTCACATCCTTTCCCTGGGGCAGGGAGCACCAAAGGGCCTGGCTGAGGGGACAGGAGGAGGGTGGGGAAGGAAGGAAACACACATGGAAAACGATGTCCAATGATTTTTCAAAATATCCGAAGCGGATGGTGTCTCCTTGAACCATACCACAATGCTGTGACATAAACACTACTGTTATACCCATTTGATAGATGAGAAAACCAAGGCTTAGGGAGAGTAAGCAACATGCTGAGATCTGAGAAGGGGTGCTGCTGGCTTTTGAACCCCAGTGCCTTGCCCAGCTGGTGCCCCAATGCTCTACTTCTCTCCCACCTCCTCCAGGTGTTAGCCAGGCAGCATGTGGGCAGCAGGTCCAAGGGTCTCTGCCCCACTTCCCTCCAGCCCAGCTGTGTACCTGGTGCAGGTCTCTAGAGGCCCCAGGGTCACGCTGGGTCAGTATTTAGCCCACAGTCACAGTCACTAACATGCCATTTTTCTTAAGGAGCAGATGTTTGATCTGACATGGACTTCCTGCCTGGTTCATGGCCAGTAATCAATAAAACAAATATTGCCTATCATTATCTGTAATCTCCTTTGAGCCTCACAGCAACCTAGTGAGAAAGCTATTCCGGAGCTCCTTAGGATGGAGGCCACAGAGCTGTTCCAATGGCTTGGGAAGCCTCCTCCCACACTCCCCAGGGTCTTTCCTTCCTCTGTAGCCTCTGCCTTTTGAGGCCATCCAGCAAGGACAGTCCTCGGTGCTGCAGGACAGTCGATGCCCGGGTCAGAAGAGGAAAGAGTCCCCATCTGCTTCAGAGGATCCTCTCCCCCTCCCCAGCCAACCTCCAGGGCCCTGGCCACTTTGCAAGCCGGCCTGAAGTTCAGCCTTCCAGCCCCCAACCACTTGCAACTGTAAGAAGCCCAGGTGCTCAACTCCCCCAAGGGAAACTGAGTTCTCAGGGGCGGGGAGCAGGGCGAGTGTTGGGGACCACTAGCTGACCCCTCTCATGCCTCCCATGTGCTCCTGACAGGCTTCCTCGCCACTGTGAGGCCTTGGTGCTCTGAGCCGGGCATCTGGAGTTGCCCTCTGGCTGTGGCCCTGGGTTTCAGCACCCTCCTCAGGGATGTAGCCTCAGATCAGACCAGAGTTAGGAGCTCAGAGCTTTGGGGAAGGCTGTCTCTCCCCCAGAAAAGGCTTTGTCCCTCCCAACTCACCACTCCTACACTAAGGCAGGGTGTAGGGACTTCCTAAGTCCCTCCAGAGGTGAAGTTCCCTGAGCCAGTCATGAATGTGCTTACCTCTGCCAACCCAGTCATTTCTCAGGTCGGCCTTCTCCAGAAGAGAGCCCCACCTAGGGGACCATGTGGCTGGCCCCCATCCTCAAAGCATCAGTTCCAGAGTCCCAACCTCACAGGTGACAGGGCCAGGCCGTTTCCAAAGTGGGGCAGTGAGCTAAGGAGACTGAGGGACAGAGGAGCTCCAAAGTGGTGTCCAAGACTCAGCTCCAGCCTGCTGTTGCCAGGGCTTCTGATTTTTTCAGGAGAAACTGGACATCTGGGTCTGTCTGTATAAGATTCTTAAATTTAGCTGCCGCCTGCTCACTCAAAATTAAAAACAAAAAACACAGGCCAAAAATAAAATAACCCTGCATAGACCTATTAAATTTTTTGTCCCATAGGCTACTGGTGTGGCTCTTTCACCTCTAAAGCCCCTGAACCACCAGCTTGGCCGGAGCACCATCAGGGGCCTGTTGTCCTTCCCCATGGCCAAGTCTCTCCTCTCCCAGGATGACAGTGGGCCCTGAAGGCGGGGCCACACTGTTGCATTCTTCTCAAGAGCATCTCATGGGGCCCGTGGATTTCCCGTAGTTGAGCAAGAGGCTCCTTTGGCAGAGAGAGAAGGCGTGGGGCTTCCCCACCTGCTGGGAAAACCAGCTAATGGGGTGGTGATCCCCCCACTGCCCTTGTCCATTCTTAATGTCTGGGGCTGATGAGAATCCACTGGGTGTGCCCATCTGCCCACTGTGAGCACAGGACCTGGCCATGTACCCGGGGCCTTCTCTTAGGCCAGGTCATACAGCCCAGCCACCTCTCAAGGCACAGGATTCTGCCCATCCAGGGTGGGCTGGAAGGCCCTCCCTGCTGCCAGGGCCTGCGAGCTAACTGCCATTGTCCCAGCCTGCTCCCTAGGAGGACAGGTAGACCCAGCTATCAGGAGGGTCAAGAACCATCCTCATTGACCCAGCCCACCTGTGGCCTTGGGAGAGCCCCCGGCAGGAGGATCAGGGCCCGGCACAAAGAACGACTATTTTCAGGCAGCCTGGCAGCTTGGGGATGTCATGTGAACACACAGCAGGGCCTTGCAGTTGCTTGTACAAACTCGAGCTGAGCGGGGCAGAGCTCTTCCTGGCACCACCTGGGGTGAGTAAGTGTCTCTCTCTGGCGAGCAAGGCTTTCTGCAGAACACAGACCCTTACAAACAGCTCAAAGGCAGGACTCTCCTGAGACACTCCGGAGAACAGATTTCAAACACACTGGCCCACAAAGAAGGCTCCATTTTTTCTTCCCAGACAACTTAGAGATGCTAATGACAGCCCTCTTCTCTATTTCTTAGCGCGGGTCCTTGAGGGACTTCGACTTCTGGTACCTTGGTTGAATATGCCACCTGATGCCTTTCCTTTGGATGCACCTTCTCAAATTCAGACTGCCCTCCCTTCCTGCTGGCCGGTCAACAGGTGTTCATGGAGCCTCCAGCCAGCCAGGGAGGCTGGCCTGCGTGGCTGGGGTTTGAGGACCTGCCCCTGGCACTCCAGAGTCCTCCTCCCCCGGAGCTTCCCACATCACCTGCTCAGAGGACACCTGTGGTCCCAGGAGTCGACAGACCTCTCTCTTCCGCGGGTCCCATCGAGCTGCAGAGCCCCCACCATGCAGCCTGGTGATTCCAGGGACCTGACTGCTGAGTGGAGCTGATATCTGGGAGTGCCCTTCGGGTGGCAGTGCACCCCCTATCTGGTGCCCTTCCTTCTCCCCCAACCGCTCTGGGTTGCCGGCCACATGGCCAATCCCAGCCTTGACTCCTCACATACCTGTGTCCCTAGGGCTTTCTTTCTTCCTGTGGAGACCTGAACCCAATAAAGAGCCCTCCAGCCGTCACAGGGAGCCTATCTGGCAAGACCAGAGGGATCCCGAGTTCGTCTCCTCTCCAGGGCCTATCCACTCCCCAGGGCTTACCGTGGGCTCACACACCAGTTTCTAGCATTTGGAGAAGCTACCTCTGGTAGGGGTCCTGGACCATAGACATCGAGGGGTCACATAACCAGCAGGAATGGTCAGGTCAGGGGCCCAGTGGGGCGATGGGACTACATGGTATCTGGGCCCCCAAGGCTCAAACATGGCAGTGGGTTTTGGCACCAGAATGGGATAGAAGCCACCATGATGCTGGGCTCCTGCAGCATCTCAGGGTCGTTCTGAGTCTCTGCTGCCCCATCTGTGAACGAGCCAAGTCTGGAATGGTGGGTCAAACCTAGACGGTAGAGCCAGACAGGTCTGCTCTGCAATCTTGGGAGAGTTTCTTAACCTCTCTGAACTGCAGACACATCATCTGTAGAAGGGAAAGGATGCTAAAATTTTCCCTCTGTGGCTGTTGACAGGAATACAGGAAGTATACATAAAAGTGCCTGGCAGAGAGCAGGGCTCAGTAATAGGAGTGATAGTTCCTACTTCATAGGCCTGCTTGGAGGAGTAAATCAAATGAGATAATGTGTGTGCGGCGGCTTGGTGAAATACAGTGAACGGATGGGAGCAATTACCACTTATCTGGATGTCCTCTCCCTGGGCCTCAGCGCCCTCCTCCATTTCTCTTTCTAGTTTATTTTTTCTGGCTTAACCTCTTCTTGGCCTCTCTTTCTCTAGTCTCTTTCCTCTCCTCCAATCTTCACAGCCTTTAGAGCCAACATCCAACACCAGTTTCATCTTCCCCTCACTCCAGAACCTGCAATGACTCCCCATTGGCCCTCACGTCCAAACTCAACAGTCACATCACCACCATCCTGAGTTACCGATTCTACCTCCCATGTATCCCCAGAGCTGAGCCTACCCACGGGTAAACAACTGTTCTCCTGCCTCTCCCACGTCCATTCAAAGCTGCCTCCCTGCCTTCACTTGCACTGTGCCCTGAGCCTAGAAAGTGTGTGGTTGCTGGTGAATGTCTCAGCAAATACAATTTCGCCCACCCTTCAAGACCCAGTTGAGTTCAATTTGTGCATCAATAAAATTGTTTTAAGCAGCTACTATAGGACAGGAGCTTTCAAAAGAGTACTCTCCTTGGGAGAATCACCTTAAAATTTTCTAGCTCCATGACCCTAGGAAATTTACCTGCCCTCCATGAGCCTCCCTCATATGGTGGTTGTGAAGATTAAATTAAATGAAGTGAGCCAGGTACAGTGGAGCACACCTGTAATCCTAGTACTTGAGAGGCTGAGACAGGAAGATCTCAGATTCAAGGCCAGCATGCGGTAACTTAGCAAGACCCTGTCTCAAAATAAAAAAATTAAAAAGGCTGAGGGTGTAGCTCAGTGGTAGAGTGCCCCTAGGTTTAACGCCTAGTACCACAAAAATAAATAAATAAATGAAGTGGTTTGTAAAGTTTCTGGCACAGGGCCTAGCGCATGGAAAGTGGTTAATAAATAGCAGCTCTTTTTGTTATCCTGAGTCTTCGGCATATAAAGTGAAGCCATGCAGACCAGCCAAAAATGTTGGGCTTTTACTGTGCAATTAGTGAGCCTTTCATGAAGACGGAGTACTTCTCACTCACCACGTGCCTGACCAGGCCTCCCGAGCGCCACGTCACTGAGCACCCTTGGAGGTCTCGTCATCCAGCACTCCTTCCTAGGCACGAGGTGGGGTGCCTCAAGGCCGCACATCCAGCTCAGGATCACGAAGGGGAAGTGGAAAGCAGCTCGCAGGGAATCAGACCCCCATGCTGACCAGAACATGAGGGGCACCCCAGGGACTGGGATACAGCCCCAGCTTTACCTACTAGCTTTACCTACAGCTTTACTCTGTCCGCCCCTGGGCCCCAGCTCCTCCCCCTCCCCCAGCTGTCCCGCCAGCACGGGCAGCTCCATCCTGGCTCACAGTCCCTGTACATGCTCTTCCATCTGCCTGGGACACACTTTCCAGCCTGCACACCTCTAAGAGCGTGAGCCCTATGTCCATGCTTGTTAGATGCTCCACTATCTTTTAGGATCTTAATTTGAATCCTACTCTCCTGCCCCCAGCTGAAATCCAACAAACTTCAGCCCCACTGGTGTCCCTCGCCTGTACCACAAGCCACCATGACTGTACGCGTGCCAGCATCCACCACCTGCTAGGGGCTCAAAAACTATTGCAATGAAAGATAGGGACACGGCCCCTAATAGACACTAGAAAGGTAGATGGAATCAAGTTTCTTCAATATTGGGCAAAGCAACCAGCTTTGAGCCCAAGCCCGGGGAAAGAGCAGCACTGAAGGGTTAGTTGGGGTCTGTGCAGGTGGACTATAGAGAGAGGGCAAGCAGGACCCGGATCCAGGCCCTTCCATGCCATCTATGGGTATGCCTTGAGCTTCTGCGCCAGACTAAGTGCTCCGTGGGTACAGAGACCCTGACCCTGCCTCTGAGCACCTTGTGCTTCCGCGCTCCTGAGGCTAGACTCAGTCCATCAGGGACACCTGACGAGGCTCTCCCACCCCATGCTGTTTTGTACAGTTCTCAGTGGGCATGAAGCACAGGCTTTCCAGCATCTCCAACTGCCTCCTGCCTAGAGCATACTCCCAGTTAAAGATAATCCCTGCTCCCAGTAACCCCGCCCTCCTCTCCCCTCAATTAGATTATGTCTGCAAAGCCCCCTGGAGTGAAGGGCATGCTCAAGACAAGGGTTGCTATTAGATCCAGGTGGGGGAAGCTGCGAGGAACTAGGCAGGGAGAAGCTGCGGTCCACACCAGCTGCACTGAGCTGGGTCTCTCCGGCGTGGACACTGTTAGGGCTGATGGCTGCTGCCAGCTCCTCAGAGTTACAAGTAACTAGGGAGGGCAGAGTTGGCCGAGTTTTGCGCTGCTTGAGTGCTTTGGATTATTTGTGTAGTGTTTGTGGTTGGAGTAAGCCCAGGACACATTCTGGAGCCAATTTTAAATTTTTTTTTTTCAGCCCATGTGAATTTAAGGGCTGGGGGATTCTCCTGGTTCTCATTGTTTACACTGATGAAGGCCTGTTCTCAGAGACCCTTCCTGTTGTCCTGGAGAGGGGGCCAGGATATGTTGGACTCAGAGCTAAGGGGCTCCACCAACTGGACATGGCGCCTAAAGCTGGATAGTCAGGGTTCTCAGAATGCTATCCAGTGCTGTCCCCTTTGTTGACAACTTCGCCTGGAGAAGTGACAGGGACCAAACTTCTCTTCCTTCACCAGCTGTGGGACCCAAGAGTGTCTTTTTCTTCCTGTCGGTCTGTTCCCCCACTATGGGGAAAATAGCACATGGGATGGGGATGTAGCTGGCCACTAATCCACCCTTGGTCTTCAGGGAAATCCAGGCCACAAAGTCCCACCAGATGATTGCCATCATAAGTCTGACCTGGTGGATCTCCCAATCAATAATCAATCCATCCCTCCTCAAGCTGATCACCACCGGCGCAGCGATGCCCCATCCATCCTGTCACTGCAGTCAACCACCTGCCCCACCTCGCCCCCAACCACCGACCCCCACCCTGGCTGCCCCTGCAAACTCCCACCCTCGAGCAACACTTTAGACGCTGGTGCAGTCAAAGGGGCCCCTGTCCCAGAAACTTCAAGAAGGGGCTATTTAAACCCGGGCGGCACCTGCAGGAGGATCCTGAGAGCTTGTGTTCCAGGAAGATACACAAAGGGTGCTGGGCTGTGGCTGGCGCAGGTCCTGTGCCTCACACCTCACGCCCCCCATCCCAAAGGCCAGCGAGGCCGGCGTGCTTGATCACCAAATGCCATTCAAATGCTTCTGGATTCCAAACGGCCCTCTGTCCTCCAACAGGAAGAGTTGTGCAGTGTTCATGGTGTCTGCAGAAGGACACGTCTCTGTTCCCCAGGGGTTCACAGTATCTTGGATGAGACAGAGTATTTAAAAACAAAACAGGGAGTAGTGCTGCACACCTGTAATCTCAGCTACTTGGGAGGCTGAGGCAGGTGGATCACAGTTTTGAGGCCAGCCTCAACAACTTAGCAAGACCCTGTCTCAAAATAAAAAATAAAAAGGGCTGGGGGTGTAGCTCAGTGGCAGAGCACCCCTGGGTTTGATCCCCAGTACTGTGAAACAAAACAAAACCCCTCACAGGAATAAGTATAAAGTTGAACCCGGGGCAAGTACAGGAAGGGCAGGTGGGTGGCGCTGTGAGGGAGAGGAGGAGGGACCCACCTTTCTGGGTGGTCCAGGGGCTCTCTGAGCCACTGGCCGGAGGCTGCCCCTCTCTCTGCTCCTCATCTCTTCTCCTTGGTCACTTCTGGAGGTGCCATGTGCTAAGAAGATGCCCACAGAGAAGAAGCCTCTCCCCAGCTCCTGGACATCACTCATTAGACCTGGAGGGACCTTGGTGGCTGCTGGTCCTGTTGTATACCTGACACAAACCCCCAAGAAGGCTGACTTGTCCAAGTTAAGCCAAAAAAAATTAACATAACCTCCTGACTTCACAGTAACTCTGTGATTAGCTCACTCAACTCCTCCAAGCCTCAATTCTCATCTATAAAATGGGCCTGCTCCAAAGGAGGGTTAACCAAGACAAGGGCAGGGGCGGCCATATAAATATATCCATCTCTCAGAGCTGGAGGAGAAGAAAAGCTCCAAAAATTTCACCTCCAACCACCTGGGTTCTGGGGCCGGGGTGCCTCGTTCTGGGCTGCCCCGAGCCTGGCCCCCCATCCCTGTACTGGGCAGGGGATGGAGTGTTGGTGTTTCTCATGTTGGCACTGTCCCAAGAAAAACACCAATTAAGAGAAAGCTCTGGTGGCCCCACAGATACCCAGACAGGGCAAGAAAAGGACCAAAGACTAGTGAGTGAGAAGCGGCGGGCCAAACAGAGGTAGCAGCAGCCTTCCCTTGAAGATAATGACCTCAGCAGTCTAGGCTTAGGTTCCCAGGCTGGCTGCAGGGTCTGTAGGGCCCAGTGCGAACCCCGAAGGCAGGCCGTGGTTCACAAGTTATTCAGAATTTCGAGATGGCACCGGTGGGCCTAGTGTGACTGCAGTCACACCACCTCAGTGCTTGGAAGGAAGTCTCCTTACAGGACTATTCATGAGCTGACATAGGAAGGTGCTTAGGAGCACAGTCCCTGGAGCCAAGACAGGGTTTGAATCCTGGGATTGTGGGTGTCATTTAACCTCTCTGGCCTCCCTCATCTGTAAGTGGGGATAATAATAGGGCCATTCTGGGGCTTAAATGTGGGGTGTAAGTTGCCTAGTACAGTACCTGGCCCAGGATTAGGTTACACAGGGGCTTGCTACTGTGATCAAGGTCAAAACTTATCTCCAATTTCCCAGCTCACATCAGGGCCTCTCCAGACTGCCCCTTCCAGGCCCAGCTGTCCAGGTGACCCAGAGAGCTGTTTGGAAGACAGGCTGCCTTCTGGGACCCACCCCTACCCAGCGCCCTCTCCCTGGCTCTGAAGAGCAGGTCATGGTGGGCTGAGCCCACTGGCTGCTGGAAAGCATGGCTGCACACCCGGGCCTGACATCGGAGCTGTTCTCCCTGGAGTGCTGGGGAAGGCAGCCAGGCTGGTCAGAGGGCCTGGTGAGCACCCCGCTTATAGAGTGAGGGTGGGGGGGGGCTGGTGCAGAGAGTGAGAGAGATGGGGGAGCCAGGAGAACACAGAAGAGCGGGGACCCAGCGCACAGGTGTATATCAGAGCAGTTATTCCTTCAGAAGGGGAAGCTGTGAACCCCAGGCTTACAAGTAGAGGTGCACCCTCTTCCACCCTGCTGGCTCACACTGAAAGCTGTCTCCCTGCAGGGGCTCCTCGTGGGACACTCCCCCTGAGCTCACCCTCCCAGCCTCTCTGGGTGCTTACGAGCTGCCCGGGGCTGGGATGGCCAGGGTGACCGAATGTCCCACTGGGCCTGTTCCTCTGCCGTCTCCCCAGGGATGGCCCCAGCCAACCCCTGCCTCTGAGCCCCCAGACTAGGGCACCTTGAAGAAGAATAGCAAACAAGCCTGGATCCAGGAGGCTTTGGGCCAATGCCTGACCTTGGAGTGTTTGCTTTTTTAAACTTAAAAAATATACAATTTTCATTTCCATCATGAAAACAATTGTGTTCCTAGAGCTTCCAGGCAGTGGCCCTGTCCCGGTCAGTTCCTCATTTAGGTTGCCTCTCAAGAGGGAAAAAGGCAAAATATAATTACCCAAGGAAACAATGGTCTGGGATTATATTTAAGGCCTGCATGCCCCACCCCCTCCCATCGGAGCTCCCGCCTTCCTGTCGCTCCCGTGCTCACCCAGCCGCCCCACCTCACTGTCTCCAGTTGTCAGCACCCCAAGGCTGTTACTGATGGAAAGCCGGATCAGTCCCTTCCAAGAAGGGAACAAATCCCTTCCTCCCTGAGCATCCTCGGGCCCCTTTGACTGAGGTCACTTCTGAGTCAAGAGATGGAAAAGTCCTATCACTTAGTGGGACCCGTGTCTCTGGGGAAAATCATCCCGGCCTCTATCTGCCACCATCAGCTCTTGAAACATTCTTTCCCGGTTGCTCCCCACTCTGCCCCTGCCCTTGTCTTGGTTAACCCTCCTTTGCTGCAGGCCAATTTTACAGATGAGAATTGAGGCTTGGAGGAGTCGAGTGAGCAAATCACAGAGTTACTGTGAAATCAGGAGATCCTGTTCAGGGCCAGGGGGTGGGCTATGCTGGTCCCCTTCCCATGCGCTCCCTTTCCCACCTCTCACCTCTGGGAAGTGAGCTCCAGGACCCAGGACCCTGCTCGGCCCCACTCTGTGCCTCCTTCTCCACAGTTGTGGCCCACGCAAAGGCAGCGCCCTCTCTGCTCAGAGCCAGTGCCCCGAGTCTTTCACACCTTCATGCTGAGATGCTGGGCCAGACCCATTCCTGCCTAGAGCTGAGCAGCTGGACAGGCACTAGGAGAGGTCCTGGGCATGCTTGGAGCAGGGCAGGTGGGACACTAGAGTTCCATCTCAGCTCTGCCACTGCTCCCAGGGGACTGGAGCAAGTCACTCGGCCCATACGGGCCTCTGTTTTCTCCTTGGAAATGTCACTGGGTACAGTCTGAAGAGCTCTCTTGAGGTCCCTTCTTGCTCTGAGATTCAATGACTCATGAAGATGGGCACATCACAACCCCAACCAGTAGATGGCTGTTTCTTTTAAACCCAGCACACTGAGACCAGAGTTCTTCCTGTTGGAAGGAAACGCCAATCGGTAGACCCTGGAATCTACTAACATTCTATCATCTTAGCAACCTCAAGACTCTAGCAAAGCCCTGGTGAACTTCCATTCACCTGGCTTGCGTTCAGAGCCGATTCTGGAGTTGATCTCTGTGGACAGAGGAAGGCATGCTCTCATTGCTGGGCCTCATCCCTGCCTGAGCAAGAGTTGGCAGGAGAGAGGGATGACCAGGAGGAGGGGAGTCAAAGCCGGTCCAGAAGAGGGTCTGCCCCTCCTTTTTGGGGGCACAAAGTCCCTGTGTGTCCCCCAGCACGGCGAGGGATACACCTGTCTGGATCCTCTTAGGATGTGCACTTCAATGGGGGGGCACAGGACCACACCTCACTCATCTGTGTGTCCCAGCATCCTGCCAAGGACCTGGTATATCATCACTGCTCAGCACAGATTTGGTAAAAAGAGGCTTCAGAGCATTCTAGAGCTTCCAGATCCATCTCAAGTGTCAGCTTGGTCAGAGAGCAAGAGTCTACTTGGTTTAGGACTCTGTGCTGGATGTGACAATAGCAACAAAGCCATCTCAAAGGGGGCTAAACAAAAAAGGAATGTATTATTTACATAAGGTGGTAAGTCCAGGGGTAGAGTAGGTTACAGGATTGGTTTGATCCAGCGGTTCAAAAATGTCACCAAGGACTAAGTTTCTTCCTTTCACCTCTCTGCCTTTCATGATGTTATCCTAAGACTGTGGACACTTGTGCTATCCCTTGTTGTCTCAGGATAACTTTCAAAATCTCCCCAACTACAGAGAGAGAGAGAGAGAGAATGAATCGCTCAGCAGCCAAAGCAAAAGTCCTGAAATCCACTCTGCTTTCATGTGCCCACCCAGGAGCCAGTGGCAGCAGCCAGGGGACAGAATGTGCCGGCCCAAGCCAAACAGGGTTCATTTCTATCTTATCTGGAGTGGCAGTCAAGTTCGTTGTGCCCACAGCATAAGTGCTATGTGCAGAAGAGGCGATGACCAATGGCGATGACCAATGGCGATGACAGGGTCCTGTGAGGAGACGTAGACAGGAAACCAAAACCCCAACTCCTCCACCCCACAGTGGCTGGTCACCCTCATTCTAAGCTCCCAAGAACCCCTTTTCCTGCTTTGTCTGAACTCTTGTAGCACTGGATTTTAATATGGGCCTTGGCAAGTCTGTCTGCCACATTAGACCTTGAGCTCATTGGAGGTAGGGACTACATCTTATTTACCTCCATGTCTCCAGGTCCCAGGACTTTGCTCTGGCCCTTGGGCATTCACAGGATGTCTGTTCAGTGGAAAAATCTGAACAAAGCTGCCCAGAGCAGGACTGTCATGAAGTAGACATCTCTCTGCCCAAATAGGCCATAACGACTTCCCGTTTGTCTTAAAATACATGTGTGCATTCTTTCCCTCGCATGATTTCTTAATTTGGGAAACTCAGTGCGTTAATTTCCCAAGGGTTAGAGGAAGAAAGGCACCAGGCAGCTTCAGGAAGCGGATTAGAGGTGTCTCACCTCCCACACTTCCTGCTCCGGCCAAGGTGGGTGGAGCTGTGTGTTTCCCCTCCGAGCTGGGTGGACATACAGTGCTCGCTCCCTGGCCCAGTCACAGCGTCCATCTATGCCCGGAGAGGGCAGGTAGCCACAGGAAACCCAGCAGCTCACAAGCCTGGAGTCTGGGGCTAAAGAGGTCCTCAGGGAAGGATCAAAGGGTTCTTCCTAGTCTGGAAGAACCCCCAGGGAGCATGCGCTCATCACACGCTGCTCCCAGGAGAGTTTGGGGTCTCCAGATGGGAGCCAGGCTGTTTGGCCAAACTTCACCATCCGCTTCATTACATATGCTCTTTGTCTAATCCCTAGGGCTCCAGGGAGATCTGTAGCTTCCCCTGAGCCCTGTCCTAGGGACCACGGGGGTGGGAAGAATCAGAGACCAGCTCCCAGGCCTCTGCCAGCCCGTCAAGCAGGGACTAAAATTACACGCAGGGAAGCAGTCACGTGTCCACCCGGACCTGAAGACTGTAATGGGGCCACTTCCCAGACCCCGTTCCTGCAAACCAGCTGTGTAAACCTGCACCCCCTTGGTGGCTGGAAGAAACTGGGTCAGAGAACAAGGAATTATTAGATGCTGCACAATGCGCAGCTCACGAGGCACGCCTGCGCGGCCTCAAGGCAGCCACAGGCTCCACCTCCTGTTCAACCCAATCTTGGTTTTGCCACTTGGGAAGCACAGAAGGGGACAATGCAGTGTTAGCCCCAAGCAGAGGATAAGCAGGAGCCTTGTGCCTGGAATTTGAAGGCAGCTTCAGCGCACCTAGCGGGTGGCCTTGCCTTTGGCCTTTCAGAGGGCAGGAGAAGCAGGGAGGCGGCCAGAGGACAGGGAAGCACTTCTCATTCCGGGCAGGGTTCCGCACAGCATGGTGCAATTGTTTGGATCTGAAGTGCTTCCCAGAGAAGCACGTGTTAAAGGCTTGGTCCCCAGCCTGCAATACTATAGGAGGTGGTGAAACCCTTAGGGACCTGGTGGAAAGAAGTCCTTGAAGGGACCCCAGCCCTTTCCTTTCTCTCTCTTATTGCATCCTGGCCACCTCCAAGTAGCTCCTTCACCACATGCTCCTGCCACAATGTCCTGTGCTGCTCAGGCCCAAAGGCAACAGAGCCAGGTGACCATGAGCTGAAACTGTTATGACAACCTATCCTTGAGACCCTGCCTGGATCCCAGCTGACCAGATTCGCCCCCCCCCATAGGACTTTTTATGCAGAACTATAGCTGTTACAATTTATAGAAACAAAAGCCAGGTGATATACATATGTAGATTTAGCTAGGCTGTGCTAGCTGGAGAACACATCAGTCTTAATTTCCTTGGCATCTGACCTCAGCATGTGGACAGTAATCAGGAAGTTGCTTTTCATTTCAAAGGAGGTGTGTTTCAAAACCTCTGAAACCATGGGCGAAGGTCAACTTTTCCTCCTTATAAGTTGATCCTCTCAGCTCTTTTGTCCCAGTGATGGAAACTGACTGTCTTACCGGAGTAAAGGTCTATAGGCAGAGGGAGGGGCTCCAGATCCTTACCACCCTGCACCACCCTCTCCCACCCAAGACCTCACACATGGGGCCTCTGAACAAGAAAGCAAGGAGCAAACAGGAACCTGCTGTGCACCCCTGGATGAGCATCGGGGGCCCAGGACCCTGACGGTGGCTGGGGAGGGAACTCCAGGCTTGGGAGAACTCTTGGGAGTTGGAGGGGCCAACCAGGTAGAACCTCAGGAATTACTGAGGGACAACCCAGGCCAAATCACATCCATGTCCACAGAGAACTTGTTGCTAGGCAACAGCAGATGATGGTGAAGGGCTTGGGCTGGATTCCTCATGGCAGAGAGAAGGGGGCTGACTACAAAACCCACTTTTCAGAATCCTCTTAGGTTCTGGGTTTTATCGTGCGGGTCACGGTTTGTTGGGGCTTTGACCTGCAGGCAATGAGCTCGAAGGCGCCAAGCAGGCCCTTCCCACAGGGCCCACCCGCAGAAACCGTCGCCCACAGAAGCCATCGCCGCCAGCGCCTGTCGGGATTCTCATTTTTCTTTGGAAAATTCTCTACATTACTTTGCATGTATCCCCACAGCTGCCCCTTCAACACATACACAAATACACACATATTCATAAAACACAATCATCAAACGTACAAGTCCCTTTTATACTACTGTGGGCTCCCTTCCATTCTTCTTGGTGTACACACATTCCTTTGGGGACCATTTTATGTATTATGTATTAAATCATGTGTGTGTTTTGTTTTGTCCTGTCCATCTAATATATCACCTACATGTTTTTATATATAAACACTGACAGCACTGGCTATTTTAAAGGAGAAACACTGGAGCAGGTGCTGCCTTAACCTGATGATTCTTCAACAGGACTATTCAAGGCACTGTGGCCTGAGAGTGTGGGGAGGGAGAGAAGAGAGGTCTGAAAATGTCACACATGAAACACATTGCATTACATAAGTAATTCTTAGAAATATGAAATTAAGCTAGAAAACAGATTGGTCAGAGGAATAAGAAAAAGAAAGTCAGGGAGAAGGGAAGGTGGGAGAGAGAAGGAAGGAAGGAAGGAAGGAAGGAAGGAAGGAAGGAAGGAAGGGAGGGAAGAAGGAAGGAAGGGGAGAAAGAAGGGAATCCTTGAGAGCTCAAAATTTGGCAAAATCAATAAAATTACCTAAAAGACAGTAACAATTCTCAGCCTGAGCTACCCTAGCCTGCCCCTTCCCAGAGTGCTACATCCCGATACACAGGCTTTCAGGATGGCCGTCAGGACCATGACGGTCCTGTCTTGGGGTGGTTTTGGGCTGGAACACTGGAGTGAAAGGCCACCAGTCCCTGTACCACATCCCCCACAGAAAGTCCTCTGAAGACCTTGGCCCTGCTCTCTAGGAAACCTTGCTGGACCCCAGGGAGCTCTGGCCTGTCACAATTCACAGAATCTAGGAGAGAGGACTAATAGTCCTTCCTGTCCCCAGGCCTGTTTCCATGGCGACAGAGACCTTCGTGCTGGGAAAGCCAGGCTGACCATGGGCCCTGGAAGCTGATGGAGCTCTCCCAGCCCTCTGGGGCCTGTCAGCCCCCTGAGCCCCAGCCCCCCATGTCCTTTGTGTCTAGCTGTGCCTCAGTCTCCTCCCCAGCCCCCTCCTACTGTCTGCAGCCACCACATGTTCCCCCACCCCTGATTGATCTATTCAGGGAGAATGGGGAGAAACGACTCTTTAATTAATCTCCTGCCTTAATTAATTATTGTAATGGCTTTCAACTTGGGGGGAAAGAGGGCTACAATGTACTTAATATGTTTTTATGTCGACACACACATTCTCTACTTGGCAGAGAAAGAGGAGGCCTGTTTTGGGTTTGGGGCTGCAGAGTGATTTATAAAGAACATTAACACCAGAGCGATACTCCTTTTTTTTTTTTTTTTTTTTGCAGTACTGGGGATGGAACCCAGGGGCATTCTACCTCTGAGCTATACTCCCAGCCCTATTTTTTATTCTTTATTTTGAAACAGGGTCTCACTAAGTTGCGGAGGCCTCACTAAGTAGCTGAGGCTGACCGCGAACTCAGATCCTCCGGTCTCAGCCTCCCAAGTCCTGGCGATACTCTTGCTACGGACTCAGGGGCTGGCTTTCTTACTGACCTGGACTCTCACCCTCCACCGCTTCTTCTCCCTTTAAGCTCTCCCAGTCTCCTCGCCTTCCTTCTCCCTTCTCCCAGAGCTTTCCTCCTTCTAACCTACCTCTTCACCTGGGTTCGCCTCCCTTTTTTTCCCACCACTCCCTCTTACTGTCTCCCACCTTCTCTCCAAAGCCACCAGGACTCCTGAGGAAAGTGGTGGCTCCGGACGCTCTTGGGCTGCCATTCATTGGCTGCATGCATTGAGTTAAGGGCCTCAAAGGCACTGAGGGGAGAAAAGGTGGCACTGGGTCGGCTTTGACCTGTTTCTCTGCGCTGACCCCTCGGCTGGCCTTTAGCAGCCTCCTGCTCCCTGGGAGGGGAGGAGGTTACCAAGGGAACCTTGTGTTAACAAAACACTTCCCAGGGCTTCATGGCACTGGGTGGAGAAGCCCTTTGGGGAAGGCTTCCGGGTTTGCCATGAGTGGGGAAAATCCATTTGGGCTGGCAGCATTTCTAGAAAGAAGGAAGGAGATGAAGTAAAGAAGGAAAACAGTCCCACAAATCACTCTTCAATGAGGTGAGAGTCTCCAAGGC
>PVJS01041298.1:0-18015 GCA_004027185.1 Glis glis
AGGCTGGCCGCAAACCCGGATCCTCCGGTCTCCGCCTCCCAAAGTACTGGGATTACAAGCGTGCGCCATCATGCCCGGCTGGCGGGGGGGTTCTATGATAGGAAAAACCACCCCAGTAAGAATGACACCCGCTGCCGAGAGACAAAACCACCCTTAGAGGCAGTAAATTCACAGTCAATATTCTTGATTTTCTTTCCTTTCCTTTCCTTCTCCTTCCTTTCTTCCTTCCTTCCTTCCTTCCTTCCTTCCTTCCTTCCTTCCCTCCTCCCCCCCCCCCCCCCCCCCCCCCCCCCCCCCGTCTTTCCTCCCTCCCTCCCTCCCTCCCTCCCTTTCTTTCTTTCTTTCTTTTTTTCACTCTTTCTTCCTTTTTTTTTGTGCTGGGGATTGAATCCAGGGGCCTTGTGCATGCTAGGTAAGCACTCTATTGCTAAGCTACATCCCCAGCCACACAATAAACATTTCCAAGTTTAGAAACACATTCAAAGGGCCAGTTGCAGCAGTCAGCCATTTCTGAAAGTTTTCTTCTGTTTTTCAGTGGATAACAAAGTCTCCCTTATATAGATAGATCCATACTTTTTTTAAAAAAATGCTTGTGCATAGCCAGGCGTGGTGGTACAGGCCTGTAATCTCAGTACTTGGGAAGCTGAGACAGGAGGATCACAGGTTCGAGGACACCCTCAGCAAGTAGTGAGACTCTCATCAACCTAGTGAGACTCTGTTTCAAAATAAAAATAAAATAGACTGGGGGTGCAGCTCAGAGGTCCGGGTTCAATTCCCAGTACCAAAAATAAATAAATAAATAAGTAAATAAAATAAAATAAAATGCTTGTGCATGATTTATGAAACATGCCAAATTCAACAGTCCTACCAATACCTCTGCTATGTAAATGTCATCATCTATGCAAATATCAACTTCTAATGCCAGCTTAAGGAAATTGTAAGGGCGATGTTCCTTTAGCAGTCAGAAGGCAAGCCTCCAGGGTTGGGGTTTTTGAGGGGGTGGGGGACAATTTTCAACAAGCTGCTCTGGATTTTATGTCTCCTTATGGCATGAGCAACAAGTGATAGTGGGTACCCGAGTCCCTTGGCCACATCAATCAGGCTTGACTTTGGTATTGATCAAACAGCTCTTCTGGGTGTCGGCTTCAACTGAGAAAGCCCTATTTTTGTCCTCTAAGTGTTTCCGCTCAGTGTTCATACTGGCTACATAATGGCTGCCGTAGGACATCAGTTGAAACTTTAGTAGTACAAGAGTTCAAGTGTTGACCTTGAAACTGGAAAATCATTTTACTGATGTAGGATGCTTCTTTATTCTGCTGAAATCTTAGACAAATTGATGATCTGTAATCCAAGATACAGGTAGGAGTTAGTTCTTATAATATTCTGAGTCTCTTTTTCCTTTGCATCAGTATATACAAAAGAAAGAATGGAAGAAAACTTCAGTTCCACAAATCAGTATGGGCATAATATAAAGATAGCACAAAACTAGAATCAGGGCTGACTATCCCATCATTTTCATTGCAGTTTACTTCCTAGCACTTAATCTAGTCAAAATATTTTCTTTCACAACGTTGCTACCTTCCAAATAACTCAGATGCATAATTATATTCTGACATCTAAATTTATATATGCAATAAAGCACAGAGTATGTGCCTTAGATTCTATGCAAACGAAAGGAGCTCGCCCCAGGATAGTGTTATGGCTGCGACCGTTTAAGAAGCCGCATGTCACCTCACTGAAGCTGATCTGTGCTCTCTTCTCAGGGTTCAGCGGATTCCTACACAAGCAGGCCGTCTGACTCTGATGTCTCTTTGGAAGAGGATCGGGAAGCGATTCGACAGGAGAGAGAACAGCAAGCCGCCATCCAGCTTGAGAGAGCAAAGGTGACTTTCTTCCCCATCTTTGGTTCAAAACTGGCATGTTGCTCAGCAACCAGCTGCCCTCCCCCAGCCTCAAGTTTCTCTGGAATAATCATTTTCTGATCATCCTGATAGGGTTCCAGATTGTAAGGCTCTCTGGTCCATTATTCACCTTTAAGAGAAGTTAGTAACATCCCTAGGGGCCACTTCCTGAGAACCTTCACCCTTTTATGTTTGGTTTAGCGCTGAATTATTGGTCATCTTCTCCCATCTCAAGTTCAGAACTTTTTTTCTTCCCTCCTCCTCATCCTCATCCTCCTCCTCTTCTTCTTTTTACCAAGGATTGAATTTAGTGGTGTTCAACCACTGAACTACATCCCCAGTCCTTTTTATCTTTTTATTTTGAAACAAGGTTTTCCTAAATTACCTCATGCTGGCCTCGAACCTGTGATCCTCCTGTCTCAGCCTCCCAAGTACTGGGATTACAGGCATACACCACTGTGCCTGACTTTGTTTTGTTTTGTTTGTTTTGAGATGAGGTCTCGCTATATTGCCTAGGCAGGTCTCAAACTCCTGGGCTCGAGAGATCCTCCTGCCTCAGCCTCCTGAATAGCGGGGGAAACGGGTGTGCCCCACCATGTCTGGATAAGTTCGGAACTTTGAACCACTCAGACAAGTGCAGCAGAGATGTGTGATAAAAGCCGTAGCCCAAATAGCCCTCAGATATCCCTTTCCCTGTGAGCCACAGGAAGCAACAAGGAACAGATTGCATAGTTAAATTTTAGAACCAAAAGAGTCACCAGAGATCTCCCATCCTATGTCTTACAACTTCTTTTTCTAACACAGACCCTTTTGTCAAGTGAAATTTTCTGCACAAGAGCCAGCTTCTCCTCTTGCCCTCCACGCAGGTTCCCAAGCTGTGTAGACCCAGCCTTTCTTATTCTTAGAGAAAAACTCAAGCCCAAATAAAGTGAACTCCTTCACTTTTCTATTTCACAATAAATCTTTTAGAGAACAGAGAGAGAAGAAAGATGCAGGTACATGAGGTGTTTCATTTGCTCCGACACCTATAGCCTCTGTGCTCTATTGTTGAAAGGGGCTCTCAGCAATGCTTGTGAGGGGACATCAGTGAGACTCTAAGTTGGGTCCTGCCTCGACTGTTGGTCCCCAGCCATAGTCCCCATAAACGAACCAGGAACAAAGCAGCCCAGAATCTCAGGACCTTCGTGTCTCATATGTGGCTAGTTCTTGTTTTAAATTTTTTTCGGAATCTGTTTTGTGGCCAGTGCAGCCACCCAGATGTTGTGGCAGCGCAGGCTTCAACTGGAGGCTTGCTCAGCCCTGCAAGGCAGCACAGAGCAGGAGTTCTTTTCTGGGACGACTTTATATGAAAATAGTTTCTGAACTAGCTTTTGTGAGTAAGGGAGGAGATGCTACATGAAGAGCCCTGCCTGCCAGGTTTAACTCAGACTGGCTTTTTTTTCCTTGTCGGGCCCTTCTTTTCCTTGTGATGTCCTACTGCATAGGATATCACAGGTTTTCAGATATAAGGCTATTTCAAAAATATTTATTTTACAATCCTCTTAAACACCTAGAACACATTTCCTGTATTCCCAAGTGGGAGAGTGTCTGTTACCATTTAAAATAAGTAGTTTTTATGACTAGAGAACAAAGCAGATTGTCCCTACCCCTGTCCATCCTTCCCCAGTACTTTAGGGGACAGTTCTTTATTTGGGGTGTTGGAAAGTACCACCAGAGAGGAAAACTGATGGGGCTGATAGGACAGAAGCATTTTCAGAGTCAACTCTGCAGATTGCTTGATATCGCCTGGGAACGCAAAACCCAGTAGAGATCCCTCTTTGAAAGCGATTCCCCTACTGCCTGGTACTATCAATCACTGTCTGATACATGTCAGTTTGAAAAATGCCCCTCTCTGTTCCTTCCCGTTCCCTCCTTATTCTGTGGTTCTGTCTCTAGTCCAAACCTGTAGCATTTGCTGTGAAGACGAATGTGAGCTACTGTGGTGCCCTGGATGAAGATGTGCCTGTTCCAAGCACAGCCATCTCCTTTGATGCCAAGGACTTTCTGCACATTAAAGAGGTAAATGTAGGACATACTGAATCCCCTAGCCTGCCAAAAAGCCAAGGCTGGGAACAGCTCTGAACCAGACTAACCAGTGAGGAGACCTGAGGAGCTGCCAGTGTGGTGCCACATTTACTTTTCTAGGCCTTCCACATTCATTCATTCTCACCTGAGATTTAGCAGCCTGAGCTCATTGCCTGTGTTACCACACACTTACGACATTGGATCGCTGTCAAACGTTGAAATCATAGGATGGATTTAGGACAGACCTGTGGTCCTCTGATCACTTTTTTTGTTTTGTTTTTGTGATGTTGGGGATCAAACCCAGAGCCTTGCACATGCTAAGCAAGCACTATACCACTGAGCTATGCTCCCAGCCTATCTTTTAATCTTCTTGTGTGGCTACAGAGCCATAGATTGATGGATCCAATTTAGGGAAACACGACTTTGGTGGCATAGCACCTACCCAGAAGGGACTATTTACAGGGGATGTTATAATTATAGACACTAGGCTATAGTCTGTGAACTGTGATTTTGGAATCAACACCAGAGTATATAATCATTACTAGAAAGTGTTAAAAGTAAGAAAAGGGTAGAGGACACTGGGAAGCTGAGAGCTTAAGGGGTTGAATAATACAAGGGGAACTTGAGACCTTGCATCTAGAAAGGAATAGGGAATGGGGACATTGGAATAGAATAGGGACAACAAAATCGTTTATTTACTTAAATGAGGTACATTGAAATTCTACTTCATGCCAGACATTGTGCTGGGTGTCAGAGGATCAGACATGAGAATCACTGTCTCCATGGACAGGAAGCTCTGAATCTGATGAGATAGACAAGAATACATAATTCCTGCATGGGATGGCAAGTTCTATATAGAAAAATTGGATTCTCTACAGAAGTGGCGAAGTATGAGGGAGTCCAGGCTGGGGCAGAGGTGGGCATCAGGTGGAAGGAACAGCCCCAAGCAATGCAGTGTAACCAGAGGGCAGTGCTGAAGTGATACAGAGCAGGATCCAGGTCAGAGAGGCCGGGGCCAGATTTAAAAAGCACCTTCTGGGACATGCCAAGAAGCCTGTTCTTCATCACTAGACAGTGGGTTGGAGAGGACTTTGAAATAAAGGACAGATGTGCACAATCTTGTCTGTTAGAGTAATAATTCTTATGGGCAAGGGAGCAGTGGCCAGGCAGAGGAGATGGAGAGAGTGAGCAGCTTGGAGAGAGTTGGGGCAGATAGGCAGGAGTTGAATATTCCACATGGGCGGGGATAGTGGGGAAGATGAGGGGGAGAGAAAAAGGGATGGAGACTAGCTTTTCTGGCTTGCTTGGAAGGACAGAGGATGGTATCGGCCTCTAGTATCAGCTAGCAAAGCAAAGAAGGCAGAGAGGGGAACCAATTTGTTGCCGGAGCGGATGTGGTTATGAATTTGCTTTTAGGTGCCTTGTGTCTGGGTTGTTGTGAAGCTCCCCCTGAAGATGCTTGAAAGGCCCTTACCCACATCGTCTGGAGACCAGAGGATAGGAATGTTAATGTGCTTTTTCTAAGTGCTTTCGGTTGAACAGAAGAATGAGTTCTAGTCAGGGGAAGATAGCATAGGGCTAAAAAAGCCTTTAATTTTTATTGATTGATTGATTGATTTGCTTCTTTTTTTGCGGTGCTGGGGATTGAACCCAGGGGCATTCTACCTCTGAGCTACACCCCCAACCCTATTTTTTATTCTTTATTTTGAAACAGGGTCTCGCTAAGTTGCGGAGGGCCTCACTAAGTAGCTGAGGCTGGCCACGAATCCGGATCCTCTGGTCTCACCCTCCCAAGTACTGGGATTACAAGCGTGCGCCACCACACCCAGCTTGATTTACTTATTTATTTATTAGTTTATTTACTCATTTGTTGTGGTACTAGGGATTGAACCCAGGGGCATTCTACCTCTGAGCTACATGCCAAACCTGATTTTATTTTTATTTTGAAACAGGGTCTCACTAAATTGCTGAAGGTCTTGCTAAGTTGTTGAGGCTGGTTTTGAACATGCAATCCTCCTCCTATTTCAGCCTCCCAAGTACTGGGATTACTGGTGTGTGGCATCACACCTGGTTGAAGCCTTTTTAAATTTTTATGTACATTTTTGCTTTTCAGTATGGGAAAGATTTAAGCCTATTGTCCATGCTCAGTTGTTAACTCCAGCAAAATACTTTGGAAGGAAAAGGGACAGCTAATTGAGGGAGGGGCTGGAGAAGAGGGAAGGAGGCGACACCTGGAGAGTCAGGAGGAAGGCCTCACCTTCTTTGAACCTCCTTGTTTTACACTGAGTTTTCCAGTGCGGTTGGGGGTAACATTGGAGGATGTTTCCACTTGATGGTCTCCACAAGCTCTGCTAGGAGTGAGGGATCAGAAATAGAATATTAAGGAAAAGAGCTCAGGAAGGAAGAGCAATGAAGCAACACCTGAGAATGGAGGTGTCTGAAGAATGTGCTACACATAAACACATCCCTTAATGTCACTGAGCCCACAATGATAGGTGTGGGGTAAATATATAATTGATTTGAAAATCATTGTCTCTGAAACCCTGCATTCTACAGTCCAGGAGTATGGAATCAGTGGGACTACTGTCTGTGGAATTGCGAATGAGGAGACAGAAGGCAGTAGGAAATGTGTTTAGCAGTGTAGACAATGCTTTCGAGGAGGTTGACACTGACCAGGCAGTACACTAAGGAGGACATGAAATCAAAAGAGGGATTCTTTCAAGGCAGGAGCTCTTGGAGCACCTGCATGTGTTGATATTAGCAACAGACAGGGGGGAGAGATGGAAGGCAAAGCAGAAATGGGCAAAGGGGTAGAGTTTTGAGTAGGCAGGAAAGGTGGGATCCACACACTGAGTAGAGGGACAGACCTTGAAAGAGGACGCTTATTACTTGTTACATTCAGGAAAATGATACGTGGGTATGTAGACTACTCAGAGCTTTGGAAATGGGAAACTGAGGAAACATCAACTTGATGGCTCCTCCTTTCTCAATTTCTAGGCAAATTCACATTTGCCTAGAAGACAAGGACCCTTGACCTGAAATACGTGCCCCAGCACCTGAATGGTTAAGTTGATTATGTCTCACCATTTCCATCAAAATGACTAAGCCATATTCATTAGTTGCTAACACCCAGTGTTTCCAAGGAGAAGAAGCAATGTTAAAAAAAAAAGAAAGAAGTTCTCCCACGTTACATGCACACTCACTCACACAAACATTCCAACTGGTGGTATTGGATTGTTTTCTTGCATTCTCTCAGTATTCCCTTATTTATTTATTTATTTATGATCATTTTAATTATTCACAGTTATGGGGCACAGTGTGATCATTTGATACAGGTATGTAATGATCAAATCAGGGTAGTTAACATTTCCATCTCAAACTTTGTTTATTGATGAGGTACAGTGTGTTACTACAATCCATTTATACCTGATCAAATCAAGGTAATTAACATTTCTATTTCCTTATCATTACTTTGAGTTTGGAGCCTTCATGCTCCTCTTTGTCACTATTTAATTTATCCTGTTGGTTGTTTTGGGATCTATCTACCTTTTGATCAGGGACTTTCTCTTCAGTCTGGCACCTTAATGTATAGTATTAAGCTGGTAACCCTATGTAGATCAGAACCACTTGTTTTCTGATCTTGAAAGATCAGATTTTAATATAACTTAGAAAGAGAAGGTGCTCATCATTTTAGGAGAATCAGAATGAAAAAGATGAGAACACTAAGGTGAACTTAGAAAGCTGGCACAAGCTCCCAGAACAGCAGCAACACAATGAATGCATTCTATAGTCGAGTTGTAGCTGTTTCTCTCACCTGTCACCTAGAAGGCCATCTCTCACGCACTGTTCTAAGTACTTTCTCAGTAAGGAAAAAGCTTCAAGGCAGAGCAGAGTGACAGCTATGTTTATCCCAAAAGCCAAATGATGAGTGGATTAAGCTCTTAATCTACATAGTGACTTTCTCCTAAGGAGTTCAAAGAACTTTTACTCATATTGAGTCAGACTCACTGCACTTCAGCTGTTTCCTAGAATTAAATTAAACCATTTTGGGAAGTTGCATTAACCACTTTAGGAAGCCCTTTAAGGTCACTTGGGTATCATTTAACAAATTAGTATTCCAGTGGGCTAACTTAATTTCAGGAAATAACTTGAGCCCTAGGAAACTATGATTCATGGTCTGTTTTGTCCCCACAACAGTAAAATTTAAATTCCAGACCTATGCATCAAAAATTCTAAAAGAGCCGGGCGTGGTGGCGCACGCTTGTAATCCCAGTACTTTGGGAGGCGGAGACCAGAGGATCCGGGTTCGCGGCCAGCCTCAGCTCTTGCTCTCTCTGTCTCTGTCTCTCTGTCTCTCTGTCTCTCTCTCTCCTTAGTGAGGCCCTCCGCAACTTCGTGAGACCCGGTTTCAAAATAAAGTATAAAAAGTAGGGCCGGGGGTGTAGCGCGGAGGTAGAACGCCCCTGCGTTCAATCCCCGGTACCGCCAAAAAAAAAAAAAAAGATTCTAAAAGGGTCTGCTTGCCTTTTCTTATTTACAAAATAGTCTTCTTATTTTAGGCCTGTCATCCTAAAATAGAAGATCGGAAGGTGGGGAAAACTAAGACTTAGATTATTCAAGATTGTTCTATTAGGTCAACTCACTTTTCTTGCAATGCAGTCTCATATTTCATTACACACATGTCTTGTATAGGAGCCGCATGTATAAAAAAACCCCAAATCCTACCATATCATTTTCTTTTGAGTGTGAGACTATTACTCAGAGTTACTCAAAGTACTCAGAATTTCATGCTATGGTGATTCAATAAAACCATCCAATCTTCCTTCACAATGTGTCAGTATCCTAGACAGGTAAATTCTACCTTTCTTTGAGTTAAGCAAAGCACCCTACATGTAGTAGTTATATTTTTAAAATATAAATATATACAGGATCAAAGAGAGAGAGAAAGTTAGCTTGCTCAACACTGATAAAGACAGTAAAGGAAGTTTTTGGAATCATCTCTAGAGGGTTTAAACAATCGGATTGATATCTATTTTCTAAAAATGACCTAGCTGAAACCTTCCCTTGAGACTGGTGGCTTGGTCTAAATTGCTTTCTACTCTAAGATTCAGCAAATCAATAATTATAAATGCAGTATTGCTGACCTAGCAAGTAAGACCATGTTGACAATCTTGCCCCACATTGGTTAAAACCTTTGTGTAGACTTGTATCCCAAGTTTACATGTCATGAAACTGTTTCTAAGTGGAAATATTGGAGTTCATGTTGGCTTCAGGCCATTTGGAGATTATTTCCAAAATTCTATGTACAAATCAATAATATGCTCAGACTTTGTGAGAGTAGGCTTCTTTTTCTTCAGATAGTGAGATGGACCTTAATTTGTAAACCTGCATTTCCAAGAGTATAGACTATAGAGAGTATCATGGAATTTTTACCTGAATGCTTAACAAATAACAGACTATTGAATGTGTTTCATCTGAGATGTATCTATCTTGCCTTCCATAGTTCCATTTACATTGGTTCATATTTTGCCCAATAAAATCTATTGCTGAAAAATTGGCTAGGGCTTCTGAACAAGGACCAAAGGAATCCAAAGGTTAGGATTGACTTTGATAAGGTTGGCAAACTACAGTCACAAGTTGAGGCTGGCCTACTGCCTTTGTTGTAAAGAAAAGTTTTATTGAAACATAACCACGTACACTTGTTTGTTCTGCGGCTGCTTTCACACTAGGATAGCAGATTCAAGTAGTTGTGGCAGAGACCATATGGCCATGAAACCTAAAATATTTACTATCTGAGCCTTTACGGGAAAAAGTCTGCAGAACCTGCTTTAGTCTATGAGCCTAAACTATTTACTACAATAAAGTATAATATAATGTAAATTGTATTTATATGTATATGTAATTGTATTTATATGTAGAATGTAGTGTGTCATATAAATAGTGTTTTGTTCTTCTGGTCCCCTGAAATTAATTCCTGGAATGTGAAAATAAGTGAATTACTATTGATAGCAGTTTTCCTTCTGCATTCCAGAAGTATAACAATGATTGGTGGATAGGAAGGCTGGTGAAAGAGGGTTGTGAGATTGGCTTCATCCCAAGTCCTCTCAGATTGGAGAACATACGGATTCAGCAAGAACAAAAAAGAGGACGTTTTCATGGAGGGTGAGGTCCCATCTTTCTAGAACCTTCCTTCCTTCCTTCCGTCCGTCCGTCCTTCCTTCCTTCCTTCCTTTTCATATGTAGGGAAATTAGTTGATATTTCAAATTTACTTATTATATTAAAATGCTTTTAAAGTAAAAGATACTTTAGTGTATACAGGGTGTTTCTGAAATTGACACAACAGGTTTTAGATTTCACTGTCTCCATTGCATGCTGAAGCCCCGTGCTGCTGCAATCCCCATGAATTCCACTGTGGAGATGTGTTCTGTGGCCTCAGCAAACCCTCCTTGGAACTCGAGCTTTCCTCTATGACAGTCACGCAGGGCATCGTTTGTCAGAACAGCACGTGAGCACTGGCCTGACTTGGCATTACGGCTTTTCTTGGTTCACTTTCAAAGACTCTTTCTCAAGTGGGCACAGGACGTGATGGTGCATGGACAGTACTAGTAGTTCCTTCTCTACCAGGCTTTTTGTGGCTTCCACCATCTCCTAGTACTGGGGTAAAGATAGTCTGGCTCGGATGAGTTAGCCTCTAGTGAACTGGTGAAGCCGCTACGTAGACCTCAGAGAGCTGGTTGTTAAAGGTCCCAAGAACACAAGTACAGCTTGAGAGAAGAGAGATACAGCTCCTACTGAGTCTGCCTATATTATATTGCAGCTTGCGCTGAAGCATTGACCTGATGTGTGTTATAAGTTTTTGAAAGCCCTAACATAGAAGCAGTATTTTTTCCCTTGACCCTCAACCTCCATTTTCTGTCAGGCTCCTTTGTTATTCAGGAAACTCTTCTGGTTTTTTGTTTTGTTTTGTTTTGTTTTCGGTTCTGGGGATTGAACCCAGGGGCATTCTACCTCCAAGCTACATCCTCATCCCTATTTTATTTTGAAACAGGGTCTCACTACATTGCTGAGGGTCTCACTATGTTGCTGAGACTGTCCTTGAACCTGCAGTACTCCTGTCTCAGCCTCCCAGGTACTGGGATTACAGGCGTGTGCCATCGTGCCCAGCCTCTTCTGTTTTTTAGTGTCACTGGTGTCTTTGTCCTCATGGGAACCTTTTCAATAGTAATAGGAGATCATAGAAGTACAACTAACCCCACTTTTAATTATTGATCTTTTTAGTGTATAGCATGCCTAACCTAATATGAACTATGAATCATTTTGCCCCCCTCTACTCTGGTCTTTTTGTCTTCCATGCTCCTCCTTAAACACCCCTGCGAACACACGGTTATGCCCTGAGCCTTTACATCTACTGTTTCCTCTTGCTGGAACCCTTTCCTTCACATTTTCACCAGATCCTCCTTCATCCACTCCAGATCTTTGTTGAATATCACCTTTGCAATGACCCCTTTCCTGCCCACCATATTTAAAATCGTGCCCCCCTTCCCTGTACTTCCTATCCCTTCCCAGACCTAGCTTTCTCTATTGCACTTATTACTCTCAGAAATTTTACATATTTACCTATGTATCTTGTTTAGCACTGACATCCCCTGCTGGAATGTGACTCACTAAGAGAAAGGATTTTTATCCCTTTACCCTGCAGTTGTATTCCTAGCTCCTAGAACTGGGATACAAAAATCAATATTTGCTAAATAAGATAATAAACAGGCTGTTATCATCACTTCAAGGTCTTCTTGTTATCATTATTATTACACCATAATATTATCATATTTTTTTAACTAAAAGCTTGTTTTGTTGCAGGAGCAGAAGTCTAGCCGAGGGCTTACAGACAGGGTCTGGATTTGTGATTATACCAACCCTATGAGGTACCGCTAGCTTCTGTGTCTAGACAGGGAAACTAAGGCTGGAGGACACTATGATGTGCCAAGGTCCCATAACTAGTAGGTTGCAAGGGCAGGATGAGAAGTCATATTTTCCTGACTGTAGGCGTGATGTTCTAGGGCATTGAGAGGGGGAGATGGGGAAGTAGGAGGTAAGCTCCCGAGGGCCTCCGCAGGCTCCAGGGAAACTTCCAAAGTACCCCCAAGGGCACCAGTGTTGATGAACTTCCATTTCAAGTCACAAATAATATTATCTGTGACTAACTCCTTGCTATCCATTCCTAACTCTGACCCCCACATAATAGCTTTTTAAAAAACAAATGGTGCTGGGCGTGGTGGCGCATGCTTGTAATCCCAGTACTTCAGGAGGCAGAGACCAGAGGATCCGGGTTCGCGGCCAGCCTCAGCTCTCTCTCTCTCTCCCTCTCTCTACCTAGTGAGGCCTCTGCAACTTCGTGAGACCCGGTTTCAAAATAAAGTATAAAAAATAGGGCCAGGGGTGTAGCGCGGAGGTAGAACGCCCCTGGGTTCAATCCCCGGTACCGCAAAAAAAAAAAAAAAAAGGTTTCTCCAGGTCTTCCTGCCTATTTCGAGCTGTGTTTGACATCTGACTGGTACGCTGGTGACCGATGTTAGTAAACAAGCAGTTCATGAGAAGAACATTCCTCCCAGGGATTCTTTTGCCTCATTTCTGCATTGAACAACTAGAAGAAATACTTTTGCAAAATATTTCTGGGTCCCCATTAGTTTTCCACATTCTCTGAAAAATGAGGTCAAAGAAAACATTTGAACAGATTCTTGAAGTTGCTCTCTCTAGCAGGATTTGGTATGCTTTGAATTATTTAGTAGAATTAAGGCCAAAGAAATCCGTGTACTCTCAAGTTTTATTTTCAAAGAGTCTGAGGAGTGAGTCTTAAGTTCCTTTCTATATCTTAGGAAATCAAGTGGAAATTCTTCTTCAAGTCTTGGAGAAATGGTATCAGGGACATTTCGAGCAACTCCCACGTCAACAGGTGAGGGGTTTAGTTAAACTCTTTTAATGGAATATATTTCCTTTTTTAAATATTGGAACATACATGCAAGCATTTTTACTAAGTTGAAAATAAGCTAAAGGCTTGATATAAAGGTTCTTTCATGTAGTCTTTCATTGCTTAGTTGCTTCCAATGATAATTTGTTTTGATTTAAAGAGTACTAATGCAATAGAAATTCAGATCATTATAGTATAATTTTGAAAAATCTTATTCGTCCCCGAGGTAGTAACTGTCCGTTATGTAAACCAGTTTGCAACAAGTTCATTATTCTACCCAAGAAACTATCAACTTTAAGATGGTAAGAGCCTATAGAAAATTTTAAAAATTGGAGACTCTTAAGAAAATGTTCAGTCTCCATGTAAAACTTAAGGATGTGCTGGTGAGCCTGTGCTGTAGAGACTGGGAGGGTTGAAGCAGAGATAGAGGTAGGGCCCAGATGACCTTGTTCGTCTCTTCGGGCAGGGGACAACTGAGCCCTGGAATTAATGGTAATGAATGGACAGTGATAGTTCAATAGGGAGTTTGTTGTACCTTCAGAAATTATAGAGGTATCCATTTAGGAATTTTTCTGCCATCAGATTCTCTGATTCCTTCAGGCTGATTTCATACTGATGCTGCATTAAGGCATCTGGTATTACCAATTCAGAATGGCAGGTCCAAGACCCTATTCGTACATGTCAAAACTGGATTGGTTCTGAAACAGGTCCTTGTTCATGTGAATCCTCCAGGACTCAATGAAACTACATGTCTAGGTTGCTCCCAAATAGACAGGACTTGCTTGATCCCTTCATCAGATATTGAGTATATATTTTTTATTCCCATTTGCTGCACATCCAAGGGCATTTCAGCTTTTCACTGTTATGAACAAGAAAGAACAGGAATAACTGATTATCAGTTAATCTGAAGTTTAAAAACAATATAGTAGAAAAATATCAGTATTCCAGAAAATGGACCAATATGCCTAAAGACCTGATAAATTATCTCATGGTTCACCAGTTAGAAATACAAAAGAATGAGGTGATAGTCATTTTTTGCTCAAATTTTTATTCTGTTTCTTTTCATCACATTTTATTTGTTCAGCTTGTCTTCAGCCACACTATTGTGTTCAGCAGGGGAACAAACCACGGTTCATGGCTAGCTAGAAACTTCCAATGTTGTTATGAGCACCTGTCTACCTCTATCATCCAACATGAAGTCAGCATGTAAGGTTGTTTGTTCAGGGAGAAAGCATTCTGTTTCTCATACGTCTTCAAAAGTGGTGTGTGCAGAATGAAATAAAAGAGTAGGCCGGGCGTGGTGGCGCACGCTTGTAATCCCAGTACTTGGAGGCAGAGACCAGAGGATCTGGGTTCGCAGCCAACCTCGGCTACTTAGTGAGGCCCTCCGCAACTTCGTGAGACTTGGTTTCAAAATAAAGTATAAAAAATAGGGCCGGGGGTGTATCTTGGAGGTAGAATACCCCTGGGTTCAATCCCCGGTACCACAAAAAAAAGAAAGAAAGAAAGAAAGGAAGGAAGGAAGGAAGGAAGGAAGGAAGGAAGGAAGGAAGGAAAGAAGGAAGGAAGGAAGAAAAGAAAAGAGAGTAGTGCTCTACAGATGGTCAATAGGGCAGTGATGAGGATAATTGCAGGGACCAACGGGTACATTCTTCCATCATTTAAACTCATGTACTATCATTTACAGAGATTACGTATTTTGATATGGCTCTCATTGTTGTCTTTTAGCAAAACAGAAGCAAAAAGTGGTAAGTTGTGTTTCCTTTTTAAACTTACTGTTAAGGTTACTATACATACATGCCTGCAATGCTCCATTTCAGTGACCCAAATGGCTATAAAATAAGGGATGAGCCTCCTTGGTGGGGACCCTTGATAATCATTTATGGTTCAACCTGAGGATTGTGAATGTTGTGGCTATGGGGAAGATGTGCTCCACCTCACCTGGTCATGCATGTCAAATCATCTTTTTCAGACGGAGCACATTCCTCCTTACGATGTTGTCCCGTCAATGCGTCCAGTGGTGTTAGTGGGGCCGTCACTGAAAGGTTATGAGGTACAAATATCATCTGTTACTCTTTAATTCTTGACCGAGAACCCAGGACACAGTCTTTTGGACACTTGCTCCCCCAGGGTCTGTTTACATGTGGGCACTAACCAAAGCCAGCTCTCCGCATGTGAAGGTGGGTGGTACAACCTGGGGCTTCTGTGGCCCTTTGCCCTTTTTTCCTGTCTTGCACACTTCACATTTTTTATGAATTACATTGCTTAGAAATATCTCTCTCAAAGCATTTACAGTGAGAAGTTTTGGTCAAATATTTGCTCTGCATTAAACTCAAAGAATAGGACTTTGTCTCAACCATACCCATTATTATTAGAAACAATAAAGAATGCACAGCACAAGGCCAAATAGATAAGCAGTCTTCCTGCAAACCTAAACCCTCAAAGCACCAACTAGCCTCACCCTGCTGGGTACTCAAGACAATGGCATATTCCACCGAATACTTTTTGGCTTATTCATTTCTAAGGATATATATAAAAGCACACTAAAACATTAGCGAACTCTGGACATGACTTAAACAATAGCATGTAACAAGGAAGAGTGGACACTTAGATGCATGACATTTCAGATGTCACCATTTGGGCTTTGCGCTAGCATAGATAAAAGTAGGCGGGGTATGACATTTAAATCTAAAGGTAGACAACCTCTAGAACACCGTGTCCACCGAGCTAGGACAATGTCTGGCACACAGTAGGCACTTAGCACACATTTGTTGAATGACTTAATGAATCTCTTGAGGCAGATCTGAGAATCCCATGTTACTGAGTTGGAAATGTCATAATGATGAGCAGGAGAGTGAGCTACAAAAATTCAGCCCTGGGCATAGAGAATTTCCATCAGTATGCACAGATGGCAGGACGGCTGAGCCCCGGGCTGGACTTGGGGCCTCTCCCTTTTCCTCACTAGAGGCAGGCACAACTCAGGTGTGCCAGCTGTGGCCAACACCTGTGTATGAAGACAGCCTATTGTCTCTTAGTGGCAGCTCTATCTCCCTACTATGAGAAGAGGGAAGACAATTTGCCCTGGGTCTGGTGAACACTGCTCGTTTATTCCTCACCCTGGAGGAGAACCAAGGGGGGAAATTACCAACTGAACTCCATTACGCATGAAAAACACCTCCCATGGTAACCTCCCTAGGTTGTGGCAAGGTCTCTGCTCAGTCAGAACACCCTTCCTGTCTACCCCTCTCACTTTTGACTTCTCTCTTTCTCTTTCTCTCTCTCTCTGCGTGTGTTTGCCTCATTCTTTTTTTCTCACCTCTGCAAAGGTAACAGACATGATGCAGAAAGCCCTCTTTGATTTCCTGAAGCACAGGTTTGATGGGAGGTGAGACATATAGATGTTTTCGTATTCTTATTTTCCTTTAACTGAACATGTATGCTGAATTGATTTGTAGATCTGTACTTCCAATGATTGTAGTTCTCTAATTAAAAGTTGACTCTGTATTCTTGGAAAGAATACAGTGAAAGTATGTATTTCTCAAGAATATAATAGCTCACTAGTTGTGCTAGACAATATTATTTGAGAATTGTTCCGGTAAATGGCAGAGCTAGAGAAAGACAGATATTAAAGGTGGGGGTGAGAGTGGATTTGCTTCCAAGAACAAGAGGCCAGCGCGGCAGCAAAAACAATGCGCTCATCGGTGAGTGTATGTGGCAACTCAGGATAAGGAAGAAGAAATTGGCTGATAGCTTCTCACTGATGCCGACAAGTCCTCTGCGTGGGAATATCCTTACATTTTGAGCCACGACAATCTGCTGCATTATGTTTCACCAATTAGTAAAAGGAGAGAAAACAACAAATAGTCTTTAATTAAAACCAGCCAAGAGAACAATTACATGGAAGGCTTTAGCACAGTGATACAGCATCAACAATATGTTCTAACAGAAACCTACTCAGTGTTTCATTGGCTATGAATGCAGTAAGTTCAGACAAAATGGGCAGGCGATAGTCCTGTTATTTTTTGAAAGAGCCAAGAAGTAATTCATTAGCCAGGAGGCTTTCTTATTCAGTACAGATTTTTGGATCTTGGTTAAAAATTAATCCAATGAATTAGATGGACTAAAGTCCAACAGCTTAACTTATAGAATCATAAACTTGGGTGTGGGTTTTTTCTTTCTTCTGATACCTTAAAAATGATCTGAGCCAGTTTAGACCTACTTATTACACAGTTTTACTGCTGTAGATGCTATTGTGGGGCCTAGTAGTAGTACATGTAAGGAAAGTGAAAAGTGCAATACCAAGTCGTTCCTGAGGGCCCTCTGTTTATGTGAACATCCACATGAGGTAATGACTCCGTGCACAGACCCTGAGCAAGCCCAACAGTGTGCACAGTGGCACTCAGCCTGATGAGGATGTGGTAGATGCACGTGGACCCAGAGCTCCTCTCTTCATTTCACACCACAAACATTCACTGGAGGTCATGCTTTCTGATGAGATTTGTTCAGCTGGTTGAATCTACCATTCTTAGTCTGAGCAGCAGGCAGTCAAGCCAGTTGTAGTTTGTTGACCTAGGCAAGTCATTTCAAATCCCCCAAAAGTTGTTACTTTAGGCTTTTTGACAACTGGATTGGATCATCTCTCTGTCATTTATCAGACTGGTTGTAACTGATGTGATCATGACTGGAAATCCTAGATGAACACCATGAAACCTACAGGGATAGGATCTTAAGCTAAATGAATCTATCAGCCCAGCATCGTGTAAAGAAAAAGAGGGGCCAGGTGTGGTGGCACACATTTGTACTCCCAATACTTGGGAGGCTGAGACAGGAGAATCACAGGTTTGAAGCTAGCCTCAGCAACTTAGCAAGACCCTCTTTTGAACTAAAAAATAAAAAGGACTGGGGATGTAGCTCAGAGGTAGAATGCCCCTGGGTTCAATCCCCAGTGCCAAAAGAAAAATTAGCGGGGGGGGGTAAAAAATGAATTTGAAAGATAAGAAACTAAGAGTACAAAATAGGTTGATTCAAAGAGGCAGTGCAATATTCATTTATAAAAGGAATGGGAAGTGTTGATGCTGTCAAAA
>PVJS01041299.1:0-18027 GCA_004027185.1 Glis glis
CCAGCCTCATCAATTTAGTGAGACTCTGTCAAAATACAAAATAAAACAGAGCTGGGAGTATAGCTCAGAGGTAGAATGCCCCTGAGTTCAATCTCCAGTAACACACACACACACACACACACACACACACCCTGTTTTAAAATAAAAAATAAGTGGGTTTGGTGGCACACGCCTGTAATCCCCATACTTGGGAGGCTGAGACAGGAGGATCATAGGTTTGAGACCAGCCTCAGAAACTTAGCTACTCTCAGCAACCTGGCAAGACCCTGTTTCAAAAAAAAAAAAAAAAAAGGCTGGAGGTTTAGCTCAGAGGTAGAATGCCCCTGAGTTCAATCCACAGCAACACACACACACACAGACACATGCACACACACTAAACAAACAAAATAAAAAGAAAAGGAGTGGGGGGTGTAGCTCAAAGGTAGACTGCCCCTGAGTTCAGTCCCCAAACTCTATTTGCCAGGCAAGCTGTGCACTGGTTGTGCAAAATAAAAAATAAAATAGGGAGCCAGGCATGGTGGCGCACGCTTGTAATCCCAGTACTTGGGAGGCTGAGACAGGAGGATCTGGGTTCGCGGCCAGCCTCAGCTACTTAATGAGGCCTCCGCAACTTAGTGAGACCCTATTTCAAAATAAAGAATTAAAAAATAGGGCTGGGGGTGTAGCTTGGAGATAGAATGCCCCTGGGTTCAATCCCTGGTACCACAATAAATAAATAAATAAATAAATAAATAAATAAATAAATAAAATAGGGCTGGGGGTATAGCTCAGAGGCAGAATGTCCCTGGGTTCCATCCTCAGCACTACACACACATACAAAAAAAATTTATTTTGAGACAGGATCTCACTAAGATGTTGAGGCTAGTCTGGAACTTGTCATCCTCCTGCTTCAGCCTCCCAAGTAGCTGGGGTTACAGGCATGTACCACCACGCCTGGCACCATTTGCATTTTTGCTCATCTCATCTTTTTTTTTTTTTTTTTTTTGTGTGTGTGTGTGTGTGTGGTTCTGGGGATTGAGCTCAGGAGCATCCTACCTCCGAGCTACATGCCCAGCCATATTTTATTTTGAAACAGGGCCTCACTAAGTTGCTGAGGCTGGTCACGAACCCGCGATCCTCCTGTCTCAGCCTCCCAAGTACTGGGATTATAGGTGTGTGCCACCATGCCCAGCTCTCATCTCATTTTTTGCAAAGATAAATGAAACAGCTCTCTGAATGTTTTTCTTAACTGCCCTCCACCCTACCCAAACACAGTCCATTCTTCATACTGGAGTCAGGTAGTACTTTTTTTTCATTTATTTATTTATTTATTTATTTTTGCGGTACTGGGGATTGAATGCAGGGGCATTCTACCTCCAAGCTATGCCCCCAGCCCTATTTTTTATTCTTTATTTTGAAACAGGGTCTTGCTGAGTTGTGGAAGGCCTCACTAAGTAGCTGAGGCTGGCCACGAACCCAGATCCTCCTGTCTCCGCCTCCCAAGTACTGGGATTACATGCGTGCACCACCATGCCCGGCTGTTTATTTCTTATGGATAATCAGGAAAAGAAGAACAGAAAAGAAACAGAAATTTTGAAGTAGAGAGGAGGGAAATGCAAAATGTTCACATTTTCAGCAAAACAGGGACCAAGGTTGTCTGCTTATGTAAGTGTGGAGACAGGAGGCAGCCAGCAGCTGGAGGAGTGTGGTAAAGCTTTGAATGTGTAATTGGGGGGTGCTTTAGGAAGAAAATGGGATGAAGAAGCAAATGAGAAGCTTATTGAACAATTAGGGGGACCCAGGTGAGGTTAGCAAAATGTTGGGTGGACTTTAATCTTTCAGAAATCAGAGATAGTAGCTGGGCATGGTGGCGCATGCTTGTAATTCCAATACTTGAGAGGATGAGACAGGAGGATGGCAGGTTTGTGACCAGCCTCAGCAACTTAGTGAGGCCCTGTTTCAAAATAAAATAGGGCTGGGGATGTAGCTCAGAGGTAGAATGCCCCTGAGTTCAATTCCAGTACCACACACACACAAAAGAAAAAGAAATTGGAGATAGTAACACCAACCTTAATAGAAATAAACCTCCCAGATTAAGAAGCAATGTTGTTGAATGTTAAAGACTTTGTTTTACTAACTATACACAGGTAAGGCATTTCTAGGGGAGGCAAAAGAAAGAAAGATTGCAAAGATCAAGGACTAGAAGTCCATGATTAGACCTAGGGGACTGTTGTTCGCACCAGATTGCTGAGTAGTCACTTTCATCCCAGGTGTCACTGCTGTCACACTCTCTCTGCTTTGTAGACTCCTGCTGTCCAGTGGGATGGATACTGAACAAGAGACTCTGCTTTTACTTCTCACCTACTCAGAAAACTTGGGAGGCGAGCCAAAGCCATTGTACATCTCTGTCCTCCAACCTGGCCACATTTGGTGAAACTCATCAGTATTCTTATTTTTATTCTTATTCAGTAAGCATACCCCATCCACAGACAGAAGTGGCTACTGTTAGATACTGTTACTGTCATCAAGTCAGGAAGGGCACATGCATTCCTTTTCCACAGCAGATACTGATCATCACAACACTCTATGCCACTAAGCTTGGAAACAGCCTCTGCAGCTTCCCAGCCCCGAGTTCCAGGTGGCTTCTACTAGCTGATGAGAGATGGCATGAGAGCTGAAACTCATGAACCATCTCTACTCTGTGCTCAGCTTGCTGGTCAGCCCTCTGGGCTGCTCAGTGGTTCTTTGACTCTCATGGCCTCTCAGGCAGAGGTGCCAGACTGTGGGCTGCATTATACGGACTGGTTTGTTGGGACCAGAAGAGTCCACAGAATGACTCCCCTCCAAATGATGGCAGATATTCTTACCCAGTTGGGAGATGAATGAATGGGTGGGACTGTACCCACAGGGGTGGCCCTTGAAGGATGCAGGAACAAGTCACCGACAAGCTGTCATGTACCAAAGATGGGCACAGCCCTTTTGCCAAAGCTCATAGGCCTTCTCCCAGGGTGTTTGTTTTCTTCCATGTCTCATCACTCTCCACATATCTCTGGTCTCTCTAAACCTCCCATCAGGATTTCCCCGACAACATTCGTGAGTTGCTACGTGGTAGTTCCAATTCATATTGGATTGACCGTGGCTTTACTAAGAACAGGCGGCAAAATGATAATTCACAACGCTCTGGGTAAGTCTGTGAGAACTTTTAGGCAGTTTCAACTCCATAATCCCCTCACAAAGACATAGTAATAATTTTTTCCCAAGTTTTGCTCCCCCAAATCCTCCATAAATCAATATTATAATTGCCTATGTTTGTTCCCTATTTGATTAGTAACTCTTTAGGACAGTTTTATTTTCTATTCTGTCTCCAGTACCTAGAGGTCCATGGAATATACTTTAAAAAATAATTACTTGGTTGGGATCTGTCACCTCTCAGAGTGAGAAGCTGAGAATTTAGCTAGGGCTCCACAGCAGATGAGGAACACCTGCATTCTAACTTCCCATCCCTGGACAAGGCTACCTAAACTGAGGTTGTACTAAGTCCAGGCCTCTTGGGGCACTAGAGCTGCCCCAGGGAAGTGAGCAGTGCAGTGGTAGAGTAACTCCGAGGGTCAGATCTAGGAACCCTGGAACAGGGTGGCCACCTCCTCATGTTCCCTACCTGGAGTTTTCATCATTAGGATCTCAGGCAACCTTTCCTCCCCTGGTCCTAAAGCCTTTTCTAGTTGGAATCCAGAATTTGTCCCTGAACCACACCCAGATGTGGCATTAGGCAGATAGGGTAAGGACTCAGTAGACTAAGTTTTATGCAGAGCAAGGGGCAAGAAGGAAGGAGGGGTGAGGAGGGGTCCAGAGCATATCCCAGCTCTACCTGCCAGTTTCCATCTTATTCTCAAAGCTCAAAATGTACCACAATACAAACTTGGTCAGGAGCGCATTTGGAGACGTGTACAAAGAATCTTCCCTACATCTGTCAGCGGGCAGCTCTCAGGCTTCCAGATGAGGGCCACTCTTTGCACTGAGCTGGGTAAGCATGAGGGATGGGGTGTGTAGGAGCAGAGGGACTCAGAGCAGGGGCCCATGGTGGGGGAAGAGGATTCATTCCTAGGTTTGAGGGTCACATCCACAGCCTCCAGTGGCTTGGTCTGCTTATGTAAGGGTGGGTTGGACAAGGAGGGCAGGTAAGGCCAAGAACGGAAGGGAGGCTGGGGACAACTGTCTGGGGAGCTGGATGAGGGTTTAGTGCCAGTCAGCTGTGGGGCTCACTGATACTTTCCTCTTCCAGACACTCATGCCAGCAAGAGCTTGTGCCTCTCTTCCCTAGCCTGTGGCCTGCAGGTCCTAAGATCATCGCCCAGCATCCCCTCACTCTGGGCAGTGCCCAGGCAAGGGCTGATCCACGCCTCACACTTCCAGCCAGCCTGCTGCCTGCTTGAAACCCTGTGTCAGAAACTGAACTGTTCCTGGGAAGAGGGTCAAGAAGGCTCTAGAAGGGACTTTGGCCTTCCTTAAGAACCTCCCATACTGGAAATGGGTCGGGGGAGCAGGGCGCACGGGCTGAGTGGATGGGGCGGCCCGGAGCCAGCCAGGCAGTTTTTATTGAAATACTTTTAAATAATTTGCACATGTTAATCTTGTGTGTCAGCAAGGCTGTGTCTGGTTCAGTGACCCCCATGGAGCGCGAGCCCAGGGGTTGGAGAGGAAGTGCTCTGTCCCTCGAGTCCATGCTGAGGCTCCCCTACATGGGGAGAAGAGCCAGTCAGCCCATCTGGGGCTGGCATCGTCCAGCAAGTGTGCTCTGTCCTCACACGGTGTCCTGAAGGCCAAAGTTGGAGGCCTGAGATCACAGGCCCCACCGCTAGGAGCGTGCCCCAGGCAGCTGCAGGCTGGGCGTGGGCGGCTTGGCGTGGTGCCCGCGGTGGCAGAGGAGACTGCCTGCCTCACAGTTCAGGTTGCGGTAGCGGGCAACAGCTGGGGTGGGGCGGGGGCACATGGACAGGAAGCCAAAGCTGAAGGGGCCAAGGCAGCAGCCTGGACAGGGCAGCCCCTCCTCAGGCTCCCGGGGTGCTGAAGGGGGCGGCGAGGGTTCTGTCCGCTCTAGAGCTGCCGCCCGGGGCAGGCTATGCTGGGCCCGGTTCCAGGGCTCCCCAGCCCAGCCTTGCGGGGAGTTCACCACCACAGCTGGGGGGTTGTTGTTGAGGGGAGGTCCTGATCTAGGGGACCAGGGTTGGGAGGCCGAGGAACAAGTGCTGATGAAGTTGTCTGTGGCCACGGTCAGGGGCAGCTGGGGCGCTGGTCCTGGGGGGTCTGGCTCCGGGCTGCTGCCCTCACACTCCATCTTCTCTTCAGCCGAGGGGCCCACAGGAGGAGGGCCAGGACCCGGCAGTGCAGTCTCCATGCGGCGAGGGAGCTCAGGGGACGAGGGTAGTGAGCGGCAGCGGCGAGCGGGTGTCCCAGGCTGGATCAGGGTCTCCGGAGTGGTCACCAAGGGCAGCTGGGTGGAGGGCAGCGGTGATGGTGGTACAAGAGGCAGTGGGGTGACTGGCTTGCTGGGTGTGTCCAGGAGCTTGATCTTGCCACCCCTGAGGTCTTCCCGTAGTGAGAAGGGGTTGACTCGTGTCAGATTGTCCCCCCAGTTGGGGGGTGATTCTGGTGATGGGGGCAGGAAGAGGTCTGACCGGCTTCGGGAAAGCCGGGGGTCTGGCCTGGGAAGTGTGGCAGAGGGACCCCCTCTTGGAATGGATCCTGTAGACAGAGAAGTCTGGGATTACTGTTCTCAGCATCTGATCGTAGCTTCTGAGAGCCTTGTTATTCTCCAGGAGGCTGATGGGACTGGAGCTTAGAAAAGGATGCTTGTAAAGGGGGACTGTCACCTCCAGCCACCATTTACCTCTTCTTTCCTTCTTTTCCTCCCTTAGGTTCTAGCATTAGAAAACTATCTTGTTGCGCCGGGCATGTGGAGCACGCTTGTAATCCCAGTACTTTGGGAGGCGGAGACCGGCCTCAGCTCTCTCTCTGTCTCTGTCTCTCTCTCTCTCTCTCTACTTAGTGAGGCCCTCTGCAACTTCTTGAGACCCGGTTTCAAAATAAAGTATAAAAAATAGGGCCGGGGGTGTAGCGCGGAGGTAGAATGCCCGTGAGTTCAATCCCCGGTACCGCAAAAAAAAAAAAAAAAAAAGAAAACTATCTTGTTAGGGATGTCTCCCCACCCCACCACACAGACTCCCAGCCTTCTCAATAAATCCACCCGCCTCCCCCAATAACTCTCTTAGTTCTAAGGGGGAGAGAGGCACAGGGACTTTCCCTGGTCGAGGTCACGCTCACCTACCCTGATTGTGTGTCAGGGGAGTCCTGGTGAGAGGGGCTGGCTCAGGCAGCTGCTCCAGAATCCATTCCAGGTGCTGGGTGATTTCGGTGAAGGGGGCCCGGGTGCTGGGTTCCATCTGAGTGGTAGAGGCAGGGGCATTTTCACTCAGTGCTCTGAAGAGGGTCCCTCCCATCGCCAGTGTCCCACAGAGCAGTCATGCCAGCTCATGGAGGGGGCAGAGCGGGTGGGAGACTGAGGCTCTTACGCTGCAGCAGTGGATGGCCAGGAGCAGGAAAGGCAGGGGGCAGTCGTCCCCCACCAGGGTTCGGAAAGCAGGCACGTCCAGGCCAAAGTCCTGTGGGGACAGAGGAAGGGCCTCTACGTCAGCCCTCCTTGGCCTCTCCTGCCCGCTCTGTGGACAGCTACCTCCAGGCGACCCTCCTTGGTTATGAGCCACCTAGTCTGAAATCTCCTTCTGTTTCAAACCTAGAGACATGTACCTCAGTACGGGGTAGGTAGTCAGGATCTGCAGGTACCCGGGCGATAAGCTCACAGAGGACAATTCCAAAGGCAAAGACATCAGCCTGGGGGCAGGAGATGATAATGTCAGGGGAGGAATTGACAGTTTTCACTTCAAAATTTTGTTGGAATAGGTCAGAATTGGGGGCAGGGATCTTAAAAGTTTTCATGTGTTGGAAGGGTGGCTGTGAGGGGCATGGGGGTTCAGAGGGGTCCTGAACATCTGGCAGGGTTGTTGTTGGATGGGGCTTTATGTGAGTATCTTAAGGGGCTCTGATGGGTTGATGTCTTACCTTCTCATCATACAGCTCACCCCGCAACACTTCTGGAGCCATCCAGTACGGGGAACCCACCACAGCCAACGGCTCCTTCCTTGCCCCCTCCCTGCGAGGGCCGGGGCAGGGTGGTCAGGCACAGGCCACTTGAGCATCTCCCCCAGGAAAAAGGGACCAGGAGGCCCCTCCCCACCCCAGGGGAAACATCCTTGGGGCTTCACTTAGAGAGCATACCTCTGGGAGGTTTGGGGGGAATAGGGATATTCACTTCACCTATACACAGGAATCTTTTCAGCCAGTCCGAAGTCACCAACCACAGCTGTGAAGCCTCGGTCTTCCCGTCGGACCAGACAGTTCTGACCACACACAAAGAGACATCCTCACACACCCATCACCTTTTGCTCTTGGTCTCCCAGTGTACATCCCAAAAACCTACCACTCCAGCAGAACCCCAACCCTCTCTCCCAGTTCTCCAATGCAACCCAATATTGCAACATTATCCAACACTCCAGCATATAGTTCCTCAGCACTCCCCACACCCAAGTACCCCAATATTCTCCAATGCCTTGCCACTCCAATATCCTAACATATCTATTGTATCTATTATATTCCATCATCCATGGGCCAGTTACAACCTAACAGTCTCAAACCCTCTTTCATGCCTCCACCTGGCCAGCCTACCTTGGATGTGAGGTCTCTGTGGAATACACCTTTGGCATGCAGGTACCGCAGGCCTCGGGCAATGTCCAGAGCCAGGCGGAGCCGGACTGGCCAGGATAGGGGTTCAGGGGAGCTGAGCAGCTGTTCCAGGGTCCCTCCATTCATATACTGGGATATAGAGGTAGGAAAGGGAAATGAAAGTCAAGGCTTGTCTGTATCCTAGGTCTCACATTTATAAGCCAGGGGACACTCAGGAGGACTGCAAAGGTCAGAAGGGTATATCTGTGCTCTAGGGCTGCCCTGTCCCATAAAGTAGCTGCTGCTGGCCATGTGCAACTAAGTTATTCAAATTTGTTTCTTGTGGTACTGGAGATTGAACCCAGCCAGGGGCATTCTACCTCCAAGCTCCACCCCAGCCCTTTTTATTTTTTTTTCTTTGTTTTGAAACCAGGTTTCTCCCTAAGTTGCTGAGAGTCTTGCTATATTGCTGAGGCTGTCCTCCAACCTGTGATCCTCCCATCTCAGGCTCCTAAGTACTTGGATTATAGGTGTGTGCCACCATGTCCAGCAAGTTATTCAATTTAAATATAATGAAACATTCATTTCCTCAGTCATACCAGTCACATTTCCCATGCTCTAGCCTAGCCACATGTGGCTAATGGCTACTGTATTGGACAACACAGATATAGAACATTTCCATCACTGCAAAAAGTTCTATGGGACAGAAGTGTTCTAGAGGATACAGGGAATGAGACCATCTGAGGCCTCTTAAATGTGGGTTGCCCAATGGGAAGTTCAGGAAGCCCCTCCTGGGAGAAGGTCCTGTGCCTCTCCTCCTTATTCTCTGTACATCCACCAGCCTGGCTGACTTGCTGGTGGTGATGCTGGAGGGTTCCCCCCTTCTTCACCTGTCCTTACCTCTGTAAGAGCATGCAGCTGCCCCTGGTGCACACAGACCCCCATGAACCTGGAAGAGGAGGGGGAAGACGGGAGGGCAGGCTTGTAAGAGCCCCGGCCCCTCCTCAGTTCCCACTTTCCCCACAGGATCTTTTCCCTTTCCTCCCACACAGCAAGCTGCCCAGCAAGAGGCTGGGTCACTCACCTTAGGATGTTAGGGTGCCTGAGGCGGTTCATCAGCTGCACCTCCCGTAGCGTGTTGCCCCGGTTACTGGGGAGCTTGTTCATCTTCAGCACCATGACTTGCCCTGACTGTCGGTGCCGAACCTAAGGGCAGTAGGGGTCGGCGAGTGCCGGACAGGTTGGGTGGGATCTCTAGCCCTGGCCATGGGCCCCCAAGTTCCAGCCTCCAGTGGAAGGCTCGGTCCCGCCCCTCTACCCTCTCTGCGGGTCCTACCTTGTAGACCTCGGAGAAGAAGCCGGCCCCGATCTTCTCGGCGCAGTGGAAATCGTCCACCCGCGCCAGGCTGGACACTGCGCTGCGGAGAGCCCGATAGGAGGAGGGGCGGCCCCGGCCCGGGCCTCCGCTGGCGCCCCCCGGCCCCGGCGGCCCCTCCCCCGGCGCCTCCCCGGGCCCGGGCCCAGGGCCCCGCAGTGGGGGCCGTTCCCCGGCCATGGCCGGGCCCCCAGCCCAGGCCTGCTTCACATGGCAGGGTCTCCGGGGCCCGGGCAGGCCGCGCTCGCCATGGGCGCCGGCCCAGCCCGATCCGGGGCGCCGGGACTCCCACTCCCGCCTTGAGAATGGAAGACCTGCCGGAGATCCTGGGCCCGCCCCCGCCGCGCCGGCTGGCTGGGCCCGGGCGGACGCCGCTCCGCTCTGCGCAGGGCCTGGGCCTGGGCCTGGGCCGGGCGGCGGCGGCGGCGCTCCCGGGGCCGGCGGGCTGGCGGGCGGCGGGCTCCCCGCGGGCGGCGGCGGCGGGCGGCGGGCGGCGGCTGCTCCGCTCGCCGCTGGGGCTCGGGCTCCGCGGCCTGCCCGGGGCGGGGCGGGGCCGGGCCGGGCCTCCGCTTAACTCCTTCGAGCCCGGCCCGCGGCGGCACGCCCCCCAGGTACGGCTCTCTCCGCGCCGCGGGAGCGCTCTCGCTGAGTGGGCCCGGGCCGCCGGGGTCAAACGAGTTTAGGCCTGGGCTTGACTCACTGAAGGGCTCACGGTGCCTACGCGAATGTCCAACGGCCTCTGGCGGCCCTGGGAGGCCTTTCTCCCTCCCCTCGGGTCACTGTCCGTGGAGGGCCAGGCTCAGGAAGCCGCCCGACTCCTGGGATCCATGGACCAGCAAGGCAGAACCACAGACCCCTCGGGCCCAACCACAATCGCAGGCAGCCCAGCAACCCGTCTACCTTCCCGGCTGGCCATTTCCCAGGTCTCTTGGACCCCTACACCCTAAATCTCTGGACTCCCTAACGCCTTCTGTCTTCTCGGGCGGTTGTGATACTCCGGGGCTGTAGGGAGCCCTTGGCCAGCCCATCTCTGGCTTAGCCCCGACTCCGCCTCATCCATCCCGCCTCCCCGGAATAAAGTTCAGATTCCAGCGCCTTCGCCTAGTGGCCACCAGCCTGGACCTCCCTCTTACTTCTTTGTCCAAATGACCGACCCTCTTCTAAGAGAGAAGCCTCCACCTTCCGTGAGAGCCCACCCCTCAGCAAGATCCCGCCCCCTCAAAGACCGCTTTCCCTCGAGACCCCTCCCCTTCAGGGGACCCTCCTTCAGAATGACGGTGCCACCATCGGTGTGCACCGGAACCCCTCACAGCTGCATCACCTCCTCTGTGTGTTCTCCCACGCAGTGGGACCTCTCAGAGTAACTCCACTAGTCATTGTGATCCCTCCTCTCAAGGTGACGCCTTCCCTCGGTATTGCCCAGCCTTTATCAGTGTGACCCCCCTCAGCAGGTTCCTCTTCCATCCCGCAGGATGGTCTGCCCCCTTAGGCCAGAGGGGGAGCTGCAACTGCTCTTTTAAAGGCGGATGGGTCGGGGTCCTGAGTGCGCAGGCCCAGTCTCGGGCGCTGCACTTGCTTTACCCGACGCTTCCGGTTCTGCCTCTGGCTCTTCCCCCGGTCGTCGAAGAAATAGCCAACCAGCGCCGGGGTTGGGTGACGTCACTAGATTACCGGCGGTTGAGGTTTCCGGCGTCAGTGAATCTCCTGCCACCTAGCGGCGGAATGGAGGCGGGCGGGTTCCAGAGCCAGGCTGGCGAAGAGACAGCTGAGGGAGCAAGGCTTAGTTCTCCGCAAGATTTTAAAGCATTGCATTTCTGAATGTACGAATATGTAACAGCGAATCCCACTATTATGTATAATTATAACGCACCAACAAAAATTAAAAAGCATTATATTTCTATTTCTGTTGTTAGGTAAGAAGAAAATGAAGACAATCAGAGTTTGCAGCACGTGCCTTCTAACCTAGTCCTGTCACACAAGTTCATGAGAGTTGGAGCAAGAAGTAATTTTGCTTGTCAAGGGCCAACGAGAAAGGAATAAAGGCGGTCTTAAATGACGCATGATCCATTAGGGTCGAGACAGGCCGCATGCTGTCTTGGTGCACCGTACAAGGGAAGGTATTGCACAGATTTGGAGAAAGAACGGGAGTCATTTACGATCCTTCTAGGGCCAGTGGAGAGAGGCCAGTGCCGAGAGCAACCTCTGCCTAGGGCAAGTTCATCTTTCCAGAGGCATTTGGTCTCAGGAAAGCACGCTCACTGATCACATTAATGTTAACATTTGCAACTATTTGTGAATTTGCTTTCTATAGTTGTGTAAGACCTATAAGCACTAGGAATTTATGCCTCATTTTAAGTAATGTTATCACAGCCAGCTTAATCGACCCCTGGGTTCTGACCCTTTATCCAAGTTTGAGAATCACTGTGGTTGGTGAAAGAGATTCCCTAGGGATACTCGACCACCGAGTTACACCCCCAGTCCTCTTTAAAAATTAATTAATTTATTATTATTATTTTGTACTGGGGATTGAACCCAGAGGCATTCTACCTCCAAGTACACCCCCAGCCCCATTTTATTTCTTATTTGGAAACAGGGTCTCACTAGGTTGCTGAGAGCCTCACTAAGTTGCCGAGGCTGGCTTTGAACCTGCAATCCTCCTGTTTCAGCCTCCCAAGTACTGGGATTACAAGTGTGTGCCACCATGCCCAGCTCTTTTTATTTATTTATTTGAGATAGGGTCGTGCTAAGTTGCCCAGGCTGACCTCGATGTTTGGATCCAGCCTTCATCTCCTGAGTTGCTGGGATTGCAGGCGTGCACCACAGCGCCTGGCACCAGGTTAATTTTAAGTGTCTAACCTAGATACGGGGTGACATCAGCTGAGATAAAAAATTCAGGAGGAGGAAAGGTGGGGGTGGGTAGATGACTGTCATAATAAGTAAGGGGTGAAGGTCAAGGAAACCATGAGGATAGGTGCTATCTTCCATGTAGGGCTGTGGAGGGAGAAGAGCAGTGTCTGCTTCTCACATGGGAAAGTAGGCAAAAGTACCTGCTTTCATGTACCTTCTATGCAGGTGATTCCCCCATAAGCAAGTTATGGCCAGTCTTGTTTCATCCATACCTCTGCCCTCTCCCACCAGTGGATTATTCGGTGCATATTTCTGACATTGTATCATTTTATCAGTAAATATTTAAGTATATTATTCCAAAGGATAAGGATTCTTCTTTCATATAAAACCAGAGTATCCACCCGGGCATGATGGCGCATGCCTGTAATCCCAGTACTTGGGAGGCTGAGACCGGAGGATCCGGGTTCCCGGCCAGCCTCAGCTACTTAGTGAGGCCCTCCGCAACTTAGTGAGACCGTTTCAAAATAAAGAATAAAAAATAGGGCTGGGGGGTGTAGCTCAGAGGTAGAATGCCCCTGGGTTCAATCCCTGGTACTGCCAAAAAAAAAAGAAGAATAAAAAATAGGGCTGGGGGTGTAGCTTGGAGGTAGAATGTACTGCATGAAAGAAGAAAGAAAGAAAGAAGAAAGAAAGGAAGAAAGAGAGAGAGAGAGAGAGAGAGAGAGAGAGAAAGAAAGAAAGAAAGAGAAAGAAAAAGAAAGAGAGAAAGAAAATAATAAAACCAGAGTATCATTGTCACACCTTAAAAACACAATAATTCCTTAATATCAAGTAGCTATTTGTTCACATTTTCCCTGTTGCCTTATGTTTGGTTTTCAAAAACTGTTCATTTGAATAAAAATCCAAATAAGGTACATGCTTTGCAGCTGATATGTCTGTTAATCTTTTAAAATCCCTTAAGCCCATTCTCCATCTTTTTCTCCTTTATTATTTTTAATAAAACGTCATTTGTGCTATAAAGTTTTTCAAAGTCTGAATTTTGCTAAGCTTCTTCTGGTGTAAATTTATATGCTCCTCATTCCTCTGTATTTCATGTAAATTGATGGTTAGAGGTTCAATCACATTTAGTACTTGGGAGGCTGAGACAGGAGGATTGCAGGTTCAAGAACAGCCTCAACAAGTAGCGAGACTCTTAGCAACCTAGTGAAACCCTGTTTCAAAAATAAAAAGGGCTGGGGTAGCTCAGAGGTAGAATGCTCCTGGGTTCAAGCCCCAGTAAACACACACACACACACACACACACACACACACACACACGGGAGATAGATTGATTCAATCAGATTTAGATTCAATCTAAAGGTGGTTTTAGTACTTCTGTCAGGAGGTATGCAATGGTGGTCTTTTTGTGATGTCAGTAACTGATGATTATTGTCTAGACCAGGGTTTTTCAATCCTGACACTATTGACATTTCGGGACAGATTTTTTAGTGTGTGTGTGGTACTGGGGGTGGAACCTAGGGGTGTTCTACTTCCAAGCCACACCCCCAGCCCTATTTTATTTTTTATTTTGAAACAGGGTCTCATTAAGTTGCTGAGGGTCTCCCTAAATTCCTGAGGCTGGCCTCAAACCTGTGATCCTCCTGTTTCAGCCTCCCAGGTACTGTAGCCACCATGCCTGGCTACAATTGTCCTTTATTGAGAACCGCTGGGCTAGATGCATTAATATAGGAGTTAGAAGATAATATTCCCATTCTATCATTTTGTGTGTGTGTGGGGGGGGGTACTGGGGATTGAACCCAGGGGCATTCTACTTCTGAGCTACATCCCCAGCCCTAATTTATGTTAAAGTTTGAAACCTGAGCTGGGCGTGGTGGCACACGCATGTAATCCCAGTACTTGGGAGGCTGAGACCGGAGGATCCAGGTTCGCTGCAAGCCTCAGCTACTTATGAGGCCCTCTGCAACTTAGTGAGACCCTGTTTCAAAATAAAGAATAAAAAGTAGGACTGGGAGTGTATCTCGGAGGTAGAATGCCCCTGGGTTCAATCCCCAATACCGAAAAAAAAAAATTGAAACCTGGTTTCACTAAGTTACAGAGGGGTCTTGCTAAATTGCTGAGACTGGCTGTGAACCTGCCATCCTCCTGTCTCAGCCTCGCAAGTACTGGGTTACAGGCATGTGCCACCACGCCTGACTCTATCATTCCTTCTTTATTAGAATATTTTTATTTGTTTATTTATTTTTGCGGTACTGGGGATTGAACCTGGGGCATTCTACCTCCGAGCTACACCCCCAGTCCTACTTTTTATTCTTTATTTTGAAACAGGGTCTAAGTTGAGGAGGGCCTCACTAAGTAGCTGAGGCTGGCCGTGAACCTATGATCCTCCTGTCTCAGCCTCCCATGTACTGGGATTACAAGTGTGCGCCACCACGCCCGGCTTAGAATATTTTTATAAAGAGAAACTTTTCCATGTTACCTATTCGTTACTCAGGGATATAGTTTATAGGGAAATCTGGATAAATATTTTATCAGTAATATCAAAATATTATTTTACCAGCTTTCAAAGTAAGGAGTTGGTTCCCTAGCATCTTCCAAGGTTGGTTTCTAAATTGTGTGTTTGTGTGTGTGTTATTAGGGATTGAACCCAGGGGCATTCTACTTCTGAGCTACACCCTCAGCCCTTTTTTGTTTTGAAACAAGGTCTATGTTGCTGAGGCTGTCATCGAACCTGAGATCCTCCTGTCTCAGCTTCCCAAGTACTGGGTTCACAGGTGTACACCACCATGCCTGGCTTCCTAAGTCTTTTTGACGTAATTCTCGCTGTGGTTTGAATGTCCCCTTCAAAACATATGTTGAAAAAAATTTTTTTTGATGTGTGTGGTACTGGAGATTAAACCCAGGGGCATTCTACCTCTGAGCTACACCCCAGCCCTATTTTATTTTTTATTTTGAAATAAGGTCTCACTAAATTGCTGAGGTTGGCCTCGGACTTGTGATCCTCCTGTCCCGGCCTCCCAAGTACAGGAATTACAGGCGTGCACCATCATGCCCAGCTACATGTTGAAATTTAATTGTCATTTTAACAGTGCTAGGAGGTAGGACCTTTAAGAGATGATTAGGTCACGAGGGCTCTGCCCTCATCAGTGGATTGATGCTGTTATCGCAGGCGTGGGTTAGTCATCCTGGGTGTGGGTTCCAAATGAAAGCATGAGTTCAGCTTGGTTTCCTCTGTCACTCTGTGTTTGCTGGCCCTTCCACCATGTTATGATGCAGCATGAAGGCCCCGGCCAGATGTGGCACCATGTTCTTAGAATTCTTACCCTCCAGAACTGGGAGCCAGATAAATGTCTTTACAAATCACCCAGTCCGTAGTATTCTGCAATAGCAGAAAATGGATTAAGACAACCCTCTGACTTTCTTGCTATTTTCTATGATAAAATATTCCAGGCTCATTTTGTACAAATGTAGTCCAGAGCTGGTATCAGCTATTTCCCCCATGATTCATGGTCTCTTTTCATGGGAAATAGTATTTAGACACCAAAATCTGGGTACTATGGATATGAGGTTATTCGACCTTAGGAAGAACAGTTAAATAAATGTAGTCAATTACCCATTCTTCTCAAAAGTCTCTCCAAATTTCTTTCTTCCTTTTATTTCCTTTTTTCTTTTCTCCTTCCTTCCTTCCTTCCTTCCTTCCTTCCTTCCTTCCTACCTACCTACCTTGCTTTTTTTTTTGTGGTACTGGGGGTCAAACCAGGGGCGTTCTACCACTGAGCTATATCCCCAGTCCTTTTTAGACAGGCTGTCACTAATTTTGGCAGGCTGCTCCTCCTGCCTCAGCCTCCCCAGTTTCTGGAATTACAGGTGTGAACCAGGGTACCTGGTTTCTTCCCCAACTTCTTTATTATAAAAATTTTCAAATATGCAAAAAAGTTGAATGAATGCACAATGAACCTGTATACTGTTTATCTTGACTCAACAAGTGTTAAAATGTGGTTATATTAGTTTTCTGTCTCTCTCTGATATGATAGGCATGAGATATAATATCTTATTGTACCATTTGAAAATAAGTTGCAGGCATCATGATGCTTTATCCCAATATTGTTAGCATTATCTCCTGAGGTCATTTTCTATGTAACCATAAAACCATATTCTATTTTTTTTGTATATGGTACTGGGGACTGATCCCAGGGGTGTTCTACCTCTGAGCTACACCCAAACCCTATTTTACAAACAGCACCCTATTTGCTGTTGTGGTACTGGGGATTGAACCCAGGGACATTCTACATCCAAGCTACAACCCCAGCCCTTTTTATTTTTTGTTTTGGAACAGGATCTCACTAAGTTGCTGAGAGCTTCGCTAAGTTGCTGAGCTTGTCCTCGAACCTGTGATACTCCTGTCTTAGCTTCTTAAGTACTAGGATTACAGGCATGCGCCACCACACCTGGCTTATTTTTTATTTTTTTGAAACAGAGTCTTTCTAAGTTACAGTGCATTGCTGGCTTCTAACCTGTGATCCTCCTGTCTCAGCTTCTCAAGTACTGGGATTATAGGCGTGCACCACCATGCCCAGCTCAGAGTATTCTTTTTAAAATGTAAAGTCAGATCATTTTACCTTTCTGCTCAAAACCCTTTGCATCACAGAATCAAATTAAAATCTTTCCTATGGTGTTCTTTCCTTCTAATGCTTATACCCTCAATTTCTATTTTCTCACCTAAGTAATGTCAAGTGAAATAGTGGTAATAGACACTTAGATCTTTTTCCTGATCTTTTTCTGTGTGGCACTGGGGATGAAACCCAGGGACATTCTACCTTCAAGTTACACTCCCAGCCTTATTTTATATTTTATTTGAAACAAGGTCTCGCTAAGTTGCTGAGGCTGCCCTTGAACCTGTGATCCTCCTGTCTCAGCCTCCCAAGACTGGGATTACAGGTGTGCGCCACCATATCCATCTTATTCCTGATTTTTTTTTTTTTTTGCGGTACCGGGGATTGAACGCAGGGGCGTTCTACCTCCGCGCTACACCCCTGGCCCTATTTTTTATACTTTATTTTGAAACCGGGTCTCACGAAGTTGCAGAGGGCCTCACTAAGTAGAGAGAGAGAGAGAGAGAGAGAGAGCGAGCTGAGGCTGGCCGCGAACCCGGATCCTCCGGTCTCCACCTCCCAAAGTACTGGGATTACAAGCGTGCGCCACCACGCCCGGCTTCTTTATTCCTGATTTTAAAAGAATGATTTTAACATTTCACTACTGTGATATTTACTGTAGGGTTTTTTTTTTGTAGCTGTCTATACCAATTAGTTGTTACCACAAGAATGACATATAACTAACCATATCAAAATTCAGTGGCACCACATAACAATTATTTTTTCTTAGAAATCTGTGGGTTGATTGAGGTTGGCTTTCCAAACTGGGATTAGCTGGAGAGGTTTTGCTCTGCTCCACCTGTCTCTCATCCTCCCCCTGAACAGGGTGGATAGCTAGGCGTGTTCTTGTGGTGATGGAAGGAGAGGGCAAGAAGATAAACATAGTTGTGCACTACTTTTCATATTTTTGGGTTACATCATCCTTACCAACATTCCAATTACCAAAGCAAGTCATATGGCCAAGTCCAAAGTATACTCTTTCTATAGGGATGGTGGTAGTTAGGGAGAAAAAAATTTTTTTTTCAGTACTGGGGATTGAACCCAGGGGCATTCTACCTCTGAGCTACACCCCCAGCCCTATTTTTTTTATTCTTTATTTTGAGACAGGGTCTCATTAAGTTGTGGAGGGCCTCACTATGTAGCTGAGGTTGGCCGCGAACCCGGATCCTCCGGTCTCCGCCTCCCAAGTACTGGGATTACAAGCATGTGCCACCACACCCGGCTCTTCCTTCCTTCCTTCCTTCCTTCCTTCCTTCCTTCCTTCCTTCCTTCCTTCCTTCTTTCCTTCCTCCCTCCCTCTTTCTTCTTCTTCTTCTTCTTCTTCTTCTTCTTCTTCTTCTTCTCCTTCCTTCCTTCCTTCTTTCTTCTTTCTTTCTTTCTTTCTTTCTTTCTTTCTTTCTT
>PVJS01041300.1:0-18021 GCA_004027185.1 Glis glis
TGGTAAATCCTCAGAGCTGGTTTTCTTAATGGGTGTATGTGTGAAAGGCAAGTTCAAAGGGTAGGTGGAAGGGTTGGGGAGGGAGCTGGGGGGAAGCCCACCAAGTGCTGTGTGCATGTATGTCACTATCACTATGAACTGCATTATCATGTGAGACTATAATGCACCAATAAAAGTTAAAAAAAAGGGTAGATGGGGCAAAAATGATTTATATGGGTGGATCTTTCGTAAGCCAGTTACATAGGTCTTGTGTGAACACTCGTTACTATGGGCTTCAGATACAGCACTATGTACTAGACGCTATACATGTGGCACCTGTATTTTAGCCTATTGGTGCAGGATTCGTACATTCATTTATTCTTTCAGCATTTACTCCATATCAACTATGTGCCAGGAAGGACGCTATTTGTACCATCTCCCTACTTTGTACATTAGCTTATGCACTAACTCTCCGGAGCGCTTAATAGAGCGCCACCGTGCCAGCGCAGTGGTGTACTGTGGGAGTACTTGGGAGGCTGAGACAGGAGGATCACAGGTTTGAGGCCAGCCTGGGCAACTTAGTGAGACCCCGTTTCAAAATAAAAAATAATAAAAAAAAGGGCTGGAGGTGTAGTTTGGATGTAAAATGCCCCCTGGTTTCGATCCCCAGTATCCCCCCCAAAAAAGAGTACCACAGTGCCTATGGATAGATGCTCAGCAGATTTTATAGAAAAGTTTATTTTAAGGGAATATGTTGGAACATTCAAACCTTATTCCATTTACGTCAAGCTATTTTTTTCTCTCCATATTGTAGAAAGGTATATTTTCCCCTCTTTGAAGTATCACAATGCCTGCTATCAGCTAGCTAGCTAGAACTTTCTCCATGTTTTTTATGAGAAATATTATAATCTATTTGAAAATCGTGGGACATTTGCATTTCCCCTATAAGTTTTTAATTTATTTTCCAATGTTTCATAGAGATACTTTAGTATCTATGCATATTAATGTATCAGTAGGATAAATTGTAGGTTTTTAAGTGTGGTTGGGAGGTGGCTAGGTTACATTCTTCATTGAAATAGCCCACCATTGTTCATTTTCTGCAGGTAGAAAATGTTTAGATGTAGGTAGCTCCTTATTTACATTTAAAAAAATCATTTATGTTATGCAAATAGTCCTCAATTTCCTCCAATAATTTGTTGGAAAAAAACCAGAAGTAATGGAAAAGGTTTACTACTTCTGAGAGGAACTCCTAATAGGGAGGCCGAATTTTATGTTCTCATTCCCACATCGCTGAGGTGGGATTCAATGAGGGTCCGGTGTGTTTCCTGCTCTTTGCCTTCTCTGCCTGAGGTTAGCTTCCCACTCCCGGCCCCCTTGTGGTTGGACGGGGTCATTGCACTGGGTCTGAGCGCTGACCCAGCTATCCCTCCTGGCCTGGAGCTTTCCATTTCCTAGGTCATGTTCTACAGACTCTGGTCATGAAAGTGTTCAGGATGTGGCTGCCCCATCATCCTGGGGCCGGGTTGAGAAGGTGTGGCACGGAATTCCCAGCCCGTCTGCAATTGCCTAGTTTATTCATCTTCACAAAGAACCAACTGATTCTGATTTTCATCTATTGCTTGTCTTCTTTCGTTGTTATTGATTTCTACTCTATTATTCTATGAATTATTTACTTTGGATTTAGATCTTCTCTTTTTATAACTTATTAAGGTGGACTCTTAAATCATCAATTTTGAACTTTTTTTCTTTGTGTGTGTGGACTGGAATTGAGGCCCAGGGCATTCTACCTCCCAGCTACACCCCCAGCCCTTTTTATTTATTTATTTATTTATTTATTTTTTGTTTGTTTTTGTTTCGAAACTGGGTCTTGCTAGGTTGCTGAGAATTTTACTATGCTGCTCAGGTTGACCTTGAATCTGTGATCCTCCTGTCTCAGCTTCCCAAGTACTGGGATTACACACCTGGCTTTTTTCTTCTTTTTTAACAAAAGCATATAAAGTTAAAATTTTTAAAAAGCTTCCTAAGTACTATTTTAACTGTATCTCACAAATTTAATATGTTGACTTTTTATTATCATTTAATTTAGAATATTCAGCCATTTCCTTTGCGATTGCTTCTTTGCACCATAAGTTACTTAGAGATGTGTTGCTTAATTTTCAAATATGTGGGACTCCTTTTGTTATCTTTTTGTTATTCTAACTTAATTCATTTCTGATCAAAAACATACATGATTTCCATTCTTTTATGCAATTTTTTGTTTGTTTTGTTTGGTACGGGGGGGGGGGTCGAACCCAAGGGCATTCTACGTCTGGGCCACACCTCCAACCCTGTTTTATTTATTTATTTTTTTTTGCAGTACCGGGGATTGAACGCAGGAGCGTTCTACCTCCGCGCTACACCCCTGGCCCTATGTTTTATACTTTATATTTGAGACCGGGTCTCATGAAGTTGCAGAGGGCCTCACTAAGGAGAGAGAGAAGACAGGGAGAGAGAGAGAGAGAGATTGAGAGACAGGGAGAGAGAGAGCGAGAGAGCTGAGGCTGGCCGCGAACCCGGATCCTCCGGTCTCCGCCTCCCAAAGTACTGGGATTACAAGCGTGTACCACCACACCCAGCTTTCTATTCTTTTAAAATTGGACATTTGTTTCATAACCCAGGGCATGTTCTCAGTGATCCATGTGTACTTGAGAAGAATATGTATCTTATGCAGTTATGTCACCTAAATGCTAACAAGTGTTTGATAATATTGTTCAAATCTTCTGTATTCTTTCCAATTTTCTAGATAGTAATTGTACTATTGATTGCTGAGAGAGAGGGGTTTTTAAATTTCCAACTATGATTTTGGGTATATCTTTTTCTGCTCAGTTTTGTCAAGTTTTTCCTGATGTATTTGGAAGTTCTGCTGTTAGACACTTGGGATTTTTATATCTCAGTTAGATCAGTATGAAATGAAATTTGTTAACTTTGGTATTATTCTTTGTCTTAAAGTCTTCTTTGTCTGATTTTATTATGGTCATATCAACTTTCTTGTGCTTATTGTTTGCATTGTACATATATTTTTTCTATCCTTTAATCTGTAACCTTTGTGTGCTTTTTATTTAAAATGCATCATGCATAGCACATACTTGGGTCTTGCTTTTTAAATCTAATGACTTTTGAGTGTTTAGACCATTTATATTTAGTGGAATTGTTACTATACCTGGGCTTATATCTTTTACCTTGCTATTTTTTTCTGTTCCCTCTGTTATTTGTTCACTTCTTTTTCCTTTTATGTCATTTTGGGGTTGAATATTTTTCAGTATTCTATTTTATACCTCTATTTTCTCTTGAATTATATTATTATTTTTCTAGTGGTTGCTTCATGGCAGCATTTCTCAAATTGGAATGGGCATCAAATTTATGGTTATATAAAATATGGTCTTAGATTTCTGAGCCCATCCCATTGTGTCTGAATTACTAAGTTTGAGGAAGGGAATGAAAATTTAAGTTTCTGTTAAGTTCCTAGGTGATTCTGAGACAGCTGGTACAAGGACCACACTTTGAGAACCCACTTTGAGGACCACACTTTGAGAACTAGAGATTACAAGATGTATTCTTTACTTATCATTGTCTACCCTGAATTATTTTGTGCCATTTCAAATATAATGTAAGAAACTTATAGCAATAGAATTTCATTCATATCCCATCCTATTCTTAGGGCTTTGTGGACAGGTATTTTTGTATTTACATATTTTTAAAACACCACAGTGTGTTTTTATTATGAAACAGTCATTTGACTTTTAAAGGATTTAAGAAAGAAATTTCTAAAATTTTCCCATCTATTTACTATTTTCAATTCTCATCTTTATTTTCTCTATATTCAAATTTCTATTTGGTATCATTTTTCTTAAGCATGAAGAACCTCCTTTTTCATTTCTGCAACCTGCTGGGAACAAATTATCTTAACTCATATTTATCTAAAATGTCTTTATTTCACTTTCATTTTTGAGAAATGTTTTTGTTACAGAACTCTAAAGTGATAGAATTGCATTGTCTTCAGGCCCCAGTGTTTTGATTTAAAAAAATAGTTATTACTTTACTTTTGTTCTCCTTTGTGTAAAGTGATTGTCCTCACCCCCAATGGCTGCTTTTAAGAATTTTCTCTTAGCTGGGCGCAGTGGTGCATGCCTGTAATCTCAGTACTTGGGAGATTGAGACAAGAGAATCACAGGTTTGAGACCAGTCTCATCAAGTTAGTGAGACCTTGTTTCAAAATTTAAAAAAATAAAAGTAAAAAAGGATGGGGGTGTGGCTTAGAGGTAGAATGCCCTGGTATTCAATTCCTAGTACCAAAAACAAACAAACAAAAAGAAAAATAATTTTCTTTTTATATTTATAGTTCAGAATTTCGATTATGTTGTACCTTAGTAATTTTCTTTGAATTTACCGTTTGGCATATTTTTAAGATGGAATTTGGAAAATTTCATATATTAATTCTTTTGCTTTTTTCCTTTTGGGACTCCAACTACACATATATTAAATTGCTAGTCCCCCAGACCACTGATGCCTCATTCATTTAGTTTTTACTACTTTTCTCTTCATCCTCCAGTCTGAATGATTTGTTAACTTCACTAATTTATTCTTGTGAAGTGTCCAGTATAGTCATATTTCTAACCAATATATATTTTATATACTGTACTTTTCTGTTCTTAGATTTCATTTGTCTTTGTATTGTTTTCTATTGTTTCCAAATTGCTAACTCACCATTACTTTATCCTTTTTAGTCATCTCTTATGTATTCTAACCTATCAATTTTATAATTCCTACCTTCTAATTCCAACCTCTGGGTTATTGTATTCTGGAAATTCTAGAGATTCTGGATTCTGTTATATTTCTTGGAGGGATCTTGAGTTTTGATCTGGCAGTCAATGACATCACCAACAGATCACCCTGAACTTGCACAGCCTTTGCTTTATTTGCTTTATGTTTTGCTGGATTTTTTATTTTTTTTTTTTGCCTTAATCATGGTGTATAGTATTTCTTTCTAGGACATGAGCCTTCTGGAATTTCAATGGACTGCCCGAAGTATTTTTTTTAAGTCTTCTTAATTTAGTGGGATTCGAACTCTGTCCACCTGTGATAGGCAGCAGGTTAAATACCTGCTCACCCTTTTTACCCTTAAATTGTTTTACCCAGGAATCCTTTGGACTTTCATGATCATTTCTGAAATCAGCCAACAATTTGAGGAGGAGTAGTGTGTAGATTTTATCTTCTACCCTCCACTGCCCCCCACACACATTCTCCTTTCCAGAATTTTCTCTTTCAATTTCTGTTATAGTAGTCCCAAAGTCTGTTCTTTGCCTTTTTAGGCCAATAAGACTGAGCTTTTTGCTTGGTTTCTAGCCATCCTACACTATGTGGGGTACAAAGTCCTGGGGAAAATGATACTCAAACCAAAGTCTTATCTAGGGTGACTCTCTTCTCAATTTTCTTAGTTGTGCCTGCTCTTGGTCAGTCCCCATCTTTCACCCCACCTCTCTGGTAGACAGTTCATAATTATCTCTGGCAGGTTCATCTGATTTATGCTATTCTGACATTACTAGAAGTATAATTCTCCTCACGGTAGACATATAACTTAAATGAGAAATAAATCTTTCTTCTCTGACCACTGATTTCTTTTAAACCCAGGATTATTCCTGTGGCTATATATTCTGACTATTGCATGAATTTGCACAGAGGCGGTCTCTGAGAACTTTCATACAGACAGTGTGCCAAACTACTGCCTAACCTTAGGGTTAATATTTCTAAAACACAGCTCTGGACCTGACATTGCGTTAACAGGAATCTGCAGTGACATTCTGATGCCTACTGAATGAAACCTCAGTCCCTTGGTTTGTCATTCTAGGCCACCGCTGTCCCCAGCATTCCAGTGATCTGCCCTATGTCAGTATTTTAATAGAAAACCATTTATCCAACTGTGCATGGTGGTACACGCCTGTAATCTTAGTACTTGGGAGGCTGAGACAGGAGGATTGCAGGTTTGAGGCCAGCCTAGACAACTTAGCGAGACCCTCAGCAACTTAGAGAGATCCTGTTTCAAAATAAAAAAATAAAAGAGGCTGGGAGTGTAGTTTGGAGGTAGAATGCCCCTGGATTCAATCCCCAGTAAAAGGAAGGAAGGAAGGAAGGAAGGAAGGAAGGAAGGAAGGAAGGGAAGGAGGGAGGGAGGGAGGGAGGGAATTTACCCTATAAACTACCATGTAACTTACTCTGGATTAGGTCTCTTAATCCTGGAAAAGCACAGTGTTTAAAAACTTTTGAAGTTTTTAAAAGTTTTTAGTCTTCTAGTTGGATTCTCACTTTTCTTGTATCTGCTATTATTGCTGTTTTAATATGGATTAAGAGATGAGACATACATTATACATTTCTGTAGGTACAATTCAAATTTTTTATGTTTATACAACCAAAAAATATAAATGACAGAATTGTCTGAAATTTACTGTGATGTGTCTGTGATAGTCTTCTACAATCCTATTCTTTATGAATATGAAATGTGCCTGGAAGAGAATCATTCTGCAGTCTACAGTCATTAAAATGTGTGTGTGTGTGTGTGTGTGTGTGTGTGTATGTGTGTGTACACCCAGGGGCGTTCTTCCTCTGAGCTGTACCCCCAGCTGTGTTCCATTTTTTTAAATTTTAAAATAGAATCTCACTAAGTTGCAGAGGGCCCCACTAAGTTGTTGAGGCTGGCCTTGAACCTGCATCCTCCTGTCTCAACCTCTCAAATACTGGAATTACAGGAGTTGTGCCACCAGGCCCAGCTAATAATGTAGATAATTAAAGGATATTTATAAAAAACAATGTTTATAGAACACTCCTAGTTTTTGGAAGTCTCTCTTTTTGAACACTCAGACATGAAAATCTTCCAGTGTGTACTTATGACAGTGACCATTCCTCACACATGCTTGCATGCCTACAATCCAAAAGACTTGGTTGTATTTATTGTCAATGCATAGATGTGGGAAGAACTTTATGCTACATCACACTAACCCCTTATGCAAATGTTTTGTGTCCTTGCACACTTGGGGGGCTCCCCATAAACACTTCATGAATTGAAACAAATTAAAATTGCATCTAGTTATTTCCTTGGACTTTAAAGTGTCTTGAGTTCATTGTGAGTTATAAATGAAGTCGATAGCTTGGTATTCAACCTCATACCATGTAAAAAGCACATGAAATGCCAGTTGCCAACAGAAATTCTGCCTGGTAAAGTATGTGTACTTCACCCAGAGTGTTCTTTTGCTTATTATTTCCAAAGAGCACGCAGAATCCTAGTCAACCACCAGTAAATTATATTGCCAATTGTTCTTTAGAAATCCTCTGGCCTTGACATTATTAGACTTCGTGAATTCTGCTTCCAACTGTACCTGTTACGGAAGTCACTTTACCAGTTCTAGTGTGAATTTCTTTTTGTGAACAAAAAGCAATAATAACGGTAATAATAATAATAAATAATAGCAATAATACTAATTGCCTCATCTATGTTTGGGGGTGTTCTAAGGCTTAATGAAGATAGTACGTCTTCTCCAAGATCTTATGCAGCATCATGAAATGTTAACCAGTTACTATCTTTAGTAAACTATCCATACTACCTTTAGTATGAATAGATTGCCTTTGTGTATTTCCTACACCTTCCTATGTTCATTAACAACATTCAGTTTTTAAAAAATACAGTAGGTTATTCTAATGACTGAGTTTTGTACCTTCACTTTGTTAGATTTCCCTACTCTATTACTGTTGTTTTATTGTTGTTGTTATTATTAGATTTGCTATAATATTACAGAATGTGCTGTAGATTCAATTATTTTAATGTTGTTAAGTGACAAACATTATTTTAATTAGATATTTACTGTAATTAGTAATTCTCAACCAAGGGGACATGATGGTACGGGGCTGACGGGAGGCTCTAACTCATTCACTAAGTTACAGTTATCAGTGAGATTCTCTCTCTCATTTTGCATATTTTTAATGACCCATAACTCAATCCACAGACCTCTTCTCTATGCAATCTACACTCAACTTTCCATATGCTCTCACCCAATCTCATGAGTTACAATAACAACCATAAGCTGATTGCATTTGCAGCCCAGACCTCTTTCTAACTCCAGACCTGTGTAGCTAACTGCCGACACCACCACTTGGGTGCCTCTCCGGCATCTCAGACTTAATATGTCCAAGACGGAGCTGGGGTAATTCCCTCTAGACCTCAGGCTCCTGCCATCTTCCCCACTTCAATGGCAGTTCCAGTTTTCTAGTTGTTCAGCCCAAGAATCTTACTGCCGCCTCCTTAACTATGTTTTCCCTCTGGCTCGTGAGCACAGCCTTGCAGTTCCACCTTCAAAACACATCTAGGCTCTGACCACATTTCACCACCATTACACCCACCCAACCCACTTTTATCTCTCCTCTAGATTATAATAGTTGCCTCTTACCCCTGTTCTTCCTGCTTCTGTCCTTAGTCCACCGTGGTCAGTTTTCAACCCAGCAGTTAGAGTGACCCTATTCAATGTAAATCATATCAAGTGACTTCTCTGCTCCAAGCCATCTTGTCTAGTAGCTTGCCCTTCACTTGGAATGACAAAGTCTTGACTATGACTTCTGAGGCCTGTGCTTGGGCTCCAGTTAGCTCTGTATCCTTGTGTCCCCTTACTCTCCATCATTCTATTCTGCTCATTCGCTCTGGTGTCCTCACTATTCCTAAAACATGCCACCTACCCTCCACCCTTGCTCCTGCCTCATTTGCTTTTCCCTCTGCCTGGTATATTCCCCACCCTGGATGTCCACACAGACTGAAGAATCTTTGGACCTTCATTTAAAAATCACCTTCCCATGAGGCCCTTCCCATGTGCTGTAAAACTTCAACAACTGGTAAACACACCAGGTTACATGCCTCTTCTCTTCATTTTTCTCCCTAGCACTAATTACTGTCTACCTTTTATGCTTTTTATCCAATTACTTCGTCCATTGTCTGTTTCAGCCAAATAGAATGAAAGTTAGCAAGAACAGAGTCTTTTGTCTGTCTTGTTCATTGTTGTGTCCCCGAACTTCTACTAGTGTCCAGTGTTCACATCGGATCGATGTTTAGTTCCAGATTCGTTTACAGAATATGAGAGTTAAACATTTCCAGGGGTATAATTTGAATGTCTTCCCAGTGAAATCACATGTCAGTGGTGGCAGGCATCGCAGCTTAAAGAATTGCAGTAGGGTCTTTAGATTGGTGGTGTTGTGATGTCTGAAAGAAATGTGCACCATAGCCCGAGTCCATGCAGCTATCAACAAAATTCATACATCGCGGGAGGTAGCTCTTCTTATACGAGAACTTGTTTGGAAACAAATGCAGGGTTTTCAAACATAAGCCAAAGTCTCAGCTGCATTCAACTGACCATTCCCTTTTCCATGCTATCCATAAATCATGTTTGCCTTCACTGTTTTGAAGAAGAGATTTAAAGGTGGGAAAGAGGAAGTTTCACATTCTGATTATACATATTTGTATTTTATACTGTTTGTGATAGTCATTATTTTAACTTTTTTTATTATTAAATCAGGGCAACACAACTATTTATGTGCTGGAAGAAATGACTGCATCATTGATAAGATTCGACGAAAGAATTGTCCTGCCTGCAGGCTTCAGAAATGTCTTCAAGCTGGAATGAATTTAGGAGGTAAGTTTTGTGGTTTCATTTCATGAAAATTATTAATAAGTAATATAACACCATTAGGATCTATGTGCTCCCAAAATTGAATGTGAAGCTAGTGTGGACCAAAGGTTTCTAAATAGTAAGTTCTATTTTTAAACCAAAACACTTTAGGAGGAAAGTATTTCTTAACTGGAATTAAAAGGAGATATGTTTATGGCTATCATCCTACTGAATTTTTCAAGCCTGAGTTTGCTAAGTTTCAGGAACTGGACATTTAACCAAAACAAGAATAAATGACTTTTTATAGAAAATCAAAACTAACATTTTTTACTGCTATTTCTATTTAGAAATAGACCTATATATAACAACATTAAACAGATATTAATACATTCCTTACTCAAAGGGTAACATATATGAAAAAAAACTATAAACTGTTACAAAAGTTTACCAAAACAAGGGGAGAGAGTAAAAGACTAGCTCCAAATCCAGAAGTGTACAATATTCATGGATGGAAAGAATCAACATCATAAAGGTGTAAGCTTACCCTAAGTTAATATAACACAATCCTAAGAAAAATACCAGTGGATGATTCCAAGTTCCTAAAGAAAAGCCAGGAAAATACAGTGCAGGAACTAGCCCTACCAGACAGTAAAACACGTTATACAGCTACAGTAATTAAAAGTTTGTAGCATATGTTTATTGATACCAGGCAGATTAACAGAAAGTCAAGAAATAGATTCAAATAACAAGGGATTTTTGTATAATCAAAAATCATTGCACAGTCAATAAGAAACTGGAGATAAATACTTGCACTTTATAGACAAAAAGTTAATTTCTTTCATAAAGAGCTCCTACAATTCCATAAGAAAAAGAAACCAACTCATTAGAAAATGGGTAAAGGTTATGAACAGAACACTCACAGATAAGAGAAATACAACTAGTTCTTGAAACACACAAAAAGATCCTAAATCTAATAAGATTAAGAGAAATTTAAAATGTAATGAAAGGTTTTTTTTTTCCCGATTGGCAGAGGTGAAACGTTTTTAGGACATTATTTGATGAGAAGGAAATAAAGTCAAACTCAGTGGTGATTTCATGTGTTTTAGGTCGTAGTATAAATTGGTATAACCCCTATGGAGAGCAATTTAGCTATTTCAACAAAATGTTAAAAGGCACATACCCTTTGACTCAACAGTTCCACTTTTGGGAATTTATCCAAGTATATTCTTGCAATATAAGAAATGATATGTGCATAAAATATTCATTGTAGCATTGTTGAATATCAAAATACATTAAATATTCATCTGTTCAAGACTGATTAAATAAGTTACAGAATATTCTTCCAACATTAATAAAAATAAAGGGAGCTGGGTGTGGTGGCGCATGCCTGTACTCCCAATACATGGGAGACTGAGACAGAAGGATCACAGATTCAAAGCCAGCACACGTAACATAGTGAGACCCTGTTTCAAAATAAAAAATAAAATAGAGTTGGGAGTGTAACTCAAAGGTAGAATGCCCCAGGTTCAATCCCCAGTTCCACAGGGAAAAAAGAAAAGAAAACAAATAAAGAAACAAAAATGATCTCTTGGACTGTGTTGAGGATTAAATGAGTAAATACACGGTGAAAAGAAAGTGATCACTCAGTGGATATTACCTGGTGCTGGTTGCGTTTGTCAGCTTTCCATTACTGTAACAAATATCCAAGATAATCAGCTTACAAAGAGGAAAGGTTTATTTTGACTCACAGTTTTAGAGGTTTCAGTGCAGGATTACTTGGCCCCATTGCTTTTGTGCCTGTGGCGAGGAAGAACATCATGGCGGCTACATGTGGCAAAACCATTCACCTCATGGCCAGACACGAAAGAGAGGTAGAGGAAGGGGTTGAGTTCCCCGTGTCCCCTTCAAGAGCACAGCCCCCAGGCCCAGAAGACCGCCCACCAGGCCCATCTGTTAAAGGTCCCACCACCTCACAATGGTGCCACAGGCTGGGGGCCAAGTCTGTGACACCTGGACCTTCAGGGGACACTTACCCAGACCACAGCAATGGTGTTGGTAGTGAAGGTGGTAGTGGTCTATTTTGTGTGCCATGAGTTTATCATGAGGTGACTGCTCATTGCAGCTCGCAGGGCACTTTGACGTGTTACCTCATCTCGTCCTCACAACCCCCTGGGTCCCCAGGGAACATGTTACTCCCCCTGTTTTGTGATGGTGAGCCTTCGCGGCACACAGGTGGCACAGGCAGTGGATAAGGAAACTAGTTGTGAATCCCCAGGCTCTTGGTTTGGTGCTTCAGGTGTACCACACAGCTCTCTAATTCTGATACCTGAATCCCCACAGATGTGGCAAAGAAGATCTCCTTCCATAGCATGTACATGAGGATCAGGAAAGACTAGTGATGATGTGAAATCTAGATGGTGCAAGGGTACTGCCACCATCCATTGTAAAAATTGACCTGAAATTTTCTTTGTTTTAAAAGCACATACTAGCCAGGCGTGGTGGTGCACGCTTGTAATCCCAGTACTTTGGGAGGCAGAGACCGGAGGATCCGGGTTCGCGGCCAGCCTCAGCTCGCTCTCTCTCCCTTTCTCTCTCTCTCTCTCTCTCTCTCTCCCCTTAGTGAGGCCCTCCGCAACTTCCTGAGACCCGGTTTCAAAATAAAGTATAAAAAATAGGGCCAGGGGCGTAGCGCGGAGGTAGAACGCCCCTGCGTTCAATCCCTGGTACCGCAAAAAAAAAAATTAATAATAATAAAAGCACATACTAGGCTGGGTGTGGCATTGCATGCCTGCATTCCCAGTATTTGGGAGGCTGAGACAGGAGGATCACAGATTTAAGACCAGCCTCAGCAACTTAGACTCTCAGTAACCTAGCATGACCCTATTTCAAAAATAAATAAATAAATAAAGGCCTGGGGGAATTGCTTGAATGTAGTAATAAGCCTCTGGGTTCAATCTCCTCCATTACCACAAATACAAAAAGCACACACCAGGAAGATGTGCTTTTTATATTACTATAAATATGCATGTATTTACACTCTATAATACATTGGCTACTATATGATAACAATAAAATAGCTGTACTTGTAAGTCTTCCCACATAGGGGTTAATTGAGTCGGTAACCTTAAGAGTAGTGTTTCTTACTCTCCACACCAGTGACATTTTGTGCTGGATAGTTTTGGTGTAGAGGACTGTCCTGTGCAAGGTGGCATGCCGGTCACATTAGAGTTCCTGGTGTCTGTCTACCAGACGTCAGTGCCAATCCTCTCTCCCCAGAGCGACAACTAAAGATGCACCCAAGTTTGCTAACTGTCCTCGGGAGACATTGAGACCCATGGGTTTAACAATAATGGTAACAATAATAGTCAGCACTATTTAAGTATTAGATATTATTTTTCTACTGGGTTCTGAATTCCATCAAGGGAGAAATTTCTGGTTTTCCATTGCTTTATCCCCAGTGATTAGAACAGGGCCGGCCCACTGGGACTAAAAAGCTATTTGTTGAATAAATGAACGAACAACTGGCATTTTTTAGGGCTTGTTATGTGCTGAGCATTTTAGGGGTGGAAGGAACTTTCAACACCCTGAAGGCTTGATAAACTTGAGTCTATAAAACAAACTGACAATAGACAGATTAACAGGAGAAAAGGCATCAGGTTTATTCACAAGCAGGCACATGGGCGTCCCACCAAAGACGAAATGCAGAAGGGCCAGATGGTGGGAGCTGACAGATCCTGCTGTAGGCTAGAGGGAAGTTGGGGTGTAGGCAATTTTATAGGAAGTGTAAATAATTTTAGGGGAGATGAATGGGCCTGAAGGACAGACAGTGGCCTGGGACAGAGTTTGTCTGGGTTCTGGGTGTGATGTTTGACTTTCAGTCTCTTCTGTGATATGAGTTTATTCTTCTGTGGTTGGTGACATATCAGGGAGGGGAGAGAAGGCAGTTGTGTTTCCTTTCGGTTGATATGGTCTTTGGTAAACAGGAGAACTTCAGAGGAAGCCCCTCCCTGGACTTTGGAGGAGAAAGAGTGTAAGAGACGGGATAGGAGAAGGTCAGAGACCCCTGGCTTTTCAGTTGAAGGTACTTAGTCTGTCAAACTGCCACACTTTGGGGTATTGTTTTCTGAGCCCCAGCATCACTATGCTGAGACTTACAGCCTTACTATTAATATGTCCATTTTTGAAGTAAATTAATAGAGGCACAGAGAGGCTAACAAGTTGGCCCAAGGCCACACAGCCAGGGAGTGGCAGAGTTCACTCAGACCTCTGTTCCTGGCACCAAGCCCATGCCTGCTATTACTCTGGTGCACAGAGTGGGTCTGCTGTACAGAGTAGGTCCACTGTATGTAGACTGACTAGATCATCTGTTAAGGGAGCTGTGGCATACAGGTGTTTTCCTTGTGTCTACAGTTACCTGCGCATGAGGTTTGGCACAGTACACGATACCAAATTCACATAATTTGTTGTTGGTTTCTGAATATGCAGGGTGGGTTTTGTGGTTTTGGGTAAAAATTTTTACTAGAGAGAGCTTTCTTTGAATCCTGAGGTCATTGAAATTAGTGAGTCAGTATTGGGCAGAGTGGAAATTGATATTGCTGAAAGGCATATTTTCTTTAGGTTCAAGTTATAGGTTCAATTATATATATAATTTAATCCTTGAACTCCAGTTCAAGGATTAGATTAATTGTCCAGTTGCTGTAACATACATTATAATTTTTGAAGCTTTGCTTCCAGTTTCGATTTGAGAAAAAGAAACACACCCAATTTTATTGTATTAAAAAGATAATGTGATGCTTAACCTTTAATGTGAAGCAATTTCTAAAATTAAAAATGTGAATTAAATTAAAAACCATTTAGATGTATTCCAATCCCACCCGTTTTCCCAGCAGAGCAGGGCCTGTCCAGTCTTTGTAACCACCATCTTCTTCACTGTTTTGGGAGATAAGATAGATGGCAACATAGTGTAATACCACGTGGAAGACCTTTCTTTCAGTGAATGATCATGAGTCTAGGCACAAAATCCAAAACACTTTGGGGTGGTTTCTTTTCCTTCCTGTGAGATGGTTTGCATATGGTCCTATGTCCCCAGACTCACCCCCACCTTAGAGAATGGAAGCAAGGAAGAAAAGGAGTGTGTAGAATTGTATTTTTCCAAAATGAAAGCTATGAAGTATGCCTCTCCCCTTTCCTCCAGACCCACTCCCTCCCTCCGCAGCAGGTACTCAAGTACTGTTCCTTTTCTCTAAAATCCTGCTGGGCTTTAGGCTGCATGCAAAGGAAAATTCAGCAGAAGATGTGAGAATGTCAACAGAGAAATTGAAAGGAAAATAGCAGCTCTTTTGGCCCCAAGCTGAGCCTGCCAGTCCAGCTATAGCCCGTGTTCCTAGATTTTAGAGAGTCACGTGCAACATACAGGAGAATTTGCTGTTTTCCGTAGCCTGCCCCAAAGGAATTAATCACTTCACTTTTACAGGCCAGTGTTCAGGAAAAAAAAAAGTGATCCATATACGTCTTTTAGTTTTTCCTAAAATATATGGAGCATAGCACGAAAGCTGGCTGGCTCTTGGACCAAGAAGGAACCTGCCATGGTATTTCCAGCTTGATGGCATCATACTCAGGCCTAGAACAGAGAGGGGATCTTAGAGGCCTTCCTGCCCCAGTCTTCCCCTGTTACAGATGAGGAGCTTGGAGTCCAAGATCACATCATTAGGGATCTGAAGAGTGCAACACAAACATCCTGAGTCAGACAGCTTTACTCTTAGCCACGCCCCTCCTTTTCTCATCTCCCAGTAGATAGGATAAGAAGTCCACCTTCACACTCCTTTAGTGAAGACTCTAAAGAATTAAAATCTTAGCTGCGTGTGGTGGTGCACGCTTGTAATCCCAGTACTTGGGAGACAGAGACAGGAGGATCACAGGTTCATGGCCAGCCTCAGCTACTTAGTGAGGCCCTCCGCAACTTAGTGAGACCCTGTTTCGAAATAAAAGAATAAAAATAGGGCTGGTAATGTAGCTCAGAGGTTATATGCCCCTGGGTTCCGTCCCCTGTACCACAAAAATAAATAAATAAATAAAATATGCAAATCTTGTTTCCTGTAGCTTTAAAACTACAGACTTTAGAGGAAGCCAGCCTTGGAAAGCTGAATGTAGAATAAAATTAAATAAATTTAAAAAATAAAGTAGAACTTGGCATGGTGGCACACACTTGTAATCCTAGTATTTGAGAGGCTGAGACAGGAGGGTTGCAAGTTCAGGGCCAGCTTCAGCAACTTAGCAAGACCCTAAGCAACTTAGTGAGTCCCTGTCTCAAAATAAATAGTAAAATGCAGTGGGAAATATAGGTCAGAGGTAGAATGCCCCTGGGTTCAATCCCCAGTACTACAAATAATAATAATAATAATAATAATAATAATAATAGAAGAGGAGGAGGAAGAAGAAGAAATTAAAGTCACATAGTATTTCTAAAACCCGGTTTTTAATTCTGGTTCCAATTTATTTCCAACATGTATCTATAGCTTTCCTTAATCCCATAAATCACTTTGACTCAATTTAGCAGCACTGTTAGAGTTGGCCATACCAAGTCCACCTTCCCCTCCTGGACTGGGGCAAGTCATGTGAAAAGAGAGAAGATTCTGACAAAGAAGAAGTAGCAATCAGCAGACATCATGATTGCTCTGGGAGATGGAAAGAGGGCATCTAGCTGAGAAAGAAAGAGAATTGGAACGCTACCGCTGGGGACGGTCAAAGAAACGGACCCGTGTGCATTACCGATGAGAACGGAACCAAAGCCAGGAAGATATCTAACTCACAATTCATCCACATAATGCCGTATTAACTGGCCAATGAAATTATGGCTGTGAAAACTTATAATCACATAGAACAATTTCTGAAAATAACTAATAATGAAAAATTAGTATTTAAAATTATTTGGGTTACTTATTCTGTGATTACAACTATACATGAAAAGATTTGCCTAAGTCAAGAGGCTAGGAGGAAATATTAGAATACCAAAAATGGTTTGTTAGTGCAGTGAGATTAGGAATTTATTTTTCTTCTTTCTTTCCCAGTCTATTAGTAATATGATTGTGTTGTGTAATAAAATTTAAAGAAAATAGAGTTCACAATTTTGATCCAAGGAATCAAAGATAATAGAACTACTGAGTGGAAGGGGTAAAGAATCAGACGTACATATTGTCAAAAGAAGGAGGAAAAAGAAAATAAGACTTAGAGACTAGTAAATTGCCTACTGTGAAATCCTTTAAAAACTAAGATGGAGAAGTGAGCTAGAAAACAAAAGACCCAGAGACAAAAGGATGACAGAATTATGACTGATGCACCCAACCCAGAGAGTGCGTGCACTTTTTATTGGAGAGAAATTGGCTTTACCTGTGGCAGCTCGCTTGGCGTGGTCACCTGTACAACTCACGTGCAGCATGGGTCTCTTGAGAGAATCACAGGATCCTTGCCGCCAAGAGGGAAGGCTTAATATCTGAAATCCAATAAGGAAAGTACAGTTTATGTCTTTTGGGGTCTCTGGAGGCAGGATATCTAGTCATTGTCGAAGTTTAGAAAGCCCAAGTATTCTGAGTTTTATAGAGATGCCATTCCTTAGAACGTTTTCCTTTCGTTGCTCTCGCTTATAGACAGTGACAGTTTCAATGGGACTTCTGAACAATAGGGTCAAGGAGAAAATAACACATTTTTATAATCAGTGAAAAGTAAGTTTTTGGACTCTTCAGATATAAGTAAAACCACATAAGTCATCATAGAAATGTAGTTGTTGAATTAAACATCCAATTTTTTTTTACCCTAAAAACATTTATGGAGGAAAGTTCAGGATTGGTCCCAAACAGAATATAGAAAATTTTCTATATCTCTTCAATTTTAAGACATTTTTGTTCTTTCAAACTTTAACTATTGTGATTATAATTTGCAAACAGGATGAATATTTAATTTTATTTCCTTGAAATGTCAATTTTTTATTATTGTTATTATTGTTTTATGGGTGGTGACATCTTAGAACAGAAGCAGTACAGGTATTACATGGAAAAGTCAGTCCCTCTTCAGAAGTGTACACCTCTGTATGCACAGAGGCACGTGCATAGCTGGGTAGGCTGCTTTTCTTTGGGTCTTTCAAAATATAAAACCCAGCTGGGCGTGGTGGCGCATGCTTGTAATCCCAGTACTTGGGAGGCTGAGACTGGAAGATCCAGGTTATGGCCAGCCTCAGCTTCTTAGTGAGGCCCTCCGCAACTTAGCGAGACCCTATATCAAATTAAGGAATAAAAAATAGGGCTGGAGGTGGAGCTCGGAGGCAGAATGTCCCTGGGTTCAATCCCAGGTACTGCAAAAAAAAAAAAAAAAA